>VMDO01010940.1:0-69140 GCA_007922755.1 Pedetes capensis
TGTTATTAAAAATTAGGTGATTTCCAAAAGTAAACTGGTAACCCAAATGATATAATCCACAAAGTCATAACAACAGCAGATTTTCTGTTACATATGAAATGGTGTAACACAAAGAAAATAGAAAGTGGGTTTTCCAGGCCCAAGAGATCTCAAACCCCCTTGCCATTAACAGAAGACTAGAATATTGTTTGCAAGAGAGAAGGCAGCCACTCAAAGGAGAGGGGCAAAAGGCTGCCACAGCCATGGCCATTACCCTTGGAGGCAGAGCACTGGTCAGCATTGAGAACCAATTTGTGGAGACTCATGGGTAAGATGGACTTGGTAGGACCTTAATACCAGGAACCTTGAAGCAAACAGACCACTTCAGATGTGAGCAAAGCGAATTCAGAACCCAGAGTATCCACTCTCGACTCCCAATGTCTCTGGCCTGCTGGGTCTGCCTTCTGCATGCCTGGGCACATACACCCTGTAACTCCAGATCACATTCCAGGATTTGGATGAGCACCTGCCCAAGCCTTCCTGGGTATGGTTTACCTCTCTCACAGCATTTATCATAGCCAAGTACATTGTCTGGTGTACACAGCAGCCTTCTGCCCTTGAATTCGCCACCCTGAAGGCAGACCCACATCTAGCTGCTTCTGTGTTCTTAGCGCTATTCACAAAACCCAGTCTATAGCAGCTATTCAAACATGAAGTTGTTAAATGAATTCTCACTTTGTCCCTAGGCACCTAGTTGGTCTGGTAAACCACCTGTATGTGAGTTCATCCATTCAGCACATCTGTTGCAGACACAGGAATGTGCCAGGCATGGCATGAGACTCTGGATATACAGTAATCAGAGCAGTCATGGCTTCTGCCTTCCAGGAACGGACAGTCTCAAGGCAGTGGAGACTTTCAGTCGCTAGGCAGGCTTGAGAAGCATACTGCCAGTTAGGGCACAGTGGCCTGTAATGGTGGAGGTGAAGAGAGACAGAGGCCACGGTGTCAGGGGCACTCCACAATGTCCCAGCCAGACTGTGATGCAGACAGAAAGGCTGAGAAGAACAGCCTCCATGTTCTGTGAACTGGAAGGTACCTGTACAACCTGAATGGTATGAGTGAAAAGGAAAGAGTTCACGTTGAAGCCAAGGCTGCATCATCTTTTGGCCTTCCTAAAAATTTGGGTATGCCTGCAGTCATTAGCCCCTGGTGCCCAATCCCATCCGATCTTGGAAGCTAAGCAGGGTCGGGCCTGGTTAGTACTTGGATGGGAGACCACCTAGGAACACCAGGTGCTGTAGGCTTAAGAGAAGGACTCAGCAACCCACTTCCCCAAACAATCAGCCATTGAAAACCCTATGAATGGCAGAGAAGCACTAATAGTGTCAGGCATGGCACAGTGTCGGGGAGTGTTTCATCTGTTGTACAGAGGGTCACTATGAGTTGGGCTTAACTCAATGGCACCTCACAACAACAACAAAGGTTTGGGCATATCACTTCTGATTAGAAATTTCAACATGCTCTGTTTTATGAGATGAAATACTCCGCAGGGTCTTCCACCTTTATTTAATAATACCTCCAACTGAAATGTCTCGATGCTACTTAGCCTAAATGCTTGTCATTTTCCTTCCTTGAGATGTTTGATGATTTTATTTGCTCCACCTGGAACACCTCTCTGATCCACTCCACTAATGGAAAGCCAGATCGTCTCTCAAGAACCATCTTCTTTCCTGTCATTCAAGCTAAGAGTGGCCTCCTCGTCCTCCTCACCTTTGTATACCCACTGCTCCATTCCCCCTGGATCACGTCTTACCCTGCAATGACCTGAGCATTCACCTGGCCCCTCAGAACACCAGGCCTCATATCTTTTAGTTCCATTACATCTACCAAAGGGCTGGGATTTAGCTCAGTGGGTTCAGCGCTGCTTTGCAGTCTCTGAGGTCCCGAGTTTGATTCCCAGTACAGCAAAATGGGAGAAGGAAGTGGCAACCCACTCCCAAGGCAATCCTGAAACAGTCAGCCATTGAAAACCCTATGAGGGTCGCTATGAGTTGGACTTGACTCGACGGCACCTAACAACAACAACAACATCTACCAAAATCTACCTGACTGCTGGATATAGGGGTGCACACCTGTAATGCCAACACTCAGGAGGCAGAGGCAGGAGGATTGTGAGTTCCAGGCCAGCTTGGGCTACGAGATGAGACCCTGTCTCAAAATATAAACAAACAAAACTCTTCTATCTCAAGGCAGTTAAGGAGCCAATGATGGATTTTTTCTTTCTTCCATCATTTTTCACATTGCAAATGAATTTCACAGCTTCTTATGTGTCTAAGTGTACAGAGGGGAAAAAAATCTGTCTATCAACTCTAGGTACATTACTTCGAGATTTGTGGGAACCTCAGGAGAAATCTCTAACCAGCTCTGTAACTTCACTCTGCTTTCATACTAGGGCAGTTCTTTCTCTTGAGTTGTTCAGTTTCCTAGGTCATGATTATTCTAATCCTGCTTGTGTTGAAGGAGGCCTCTCTGCCCTGGTGTGTCTCTGTCTCCAGGCCCATCAGACTATAGTACTGTCTGAGAGAACAGCAGACTTTGACATGGCAGAGAAAACTCTGCAGGAACATGTGTCAGTCAGGCCAAGTTGCCAAGGGCAAAGCACAGCAGCACGACGGGGCTTAGAGGGAAGGAGACGCAGAGCAAGGGCATTCAGTTGTTTGCAACTCTGCTTAAACCCACAAGGTAGATTGCCTCTGGAACCAGGCCGACCATATCGGCCCTTTGGCAAAAAACAGGCCACATCCCGTTTGCACAAACACACAAGTGAGTGGCACTTGATACCAGATTTTCCTTTTCAAATTCACTAATGCAATTCTTAGACCCAAATGTGTGGTCCACTTGCATGTTTTGTTGGCGATTTTGGCCTAGGATGCTCTCCTAGCCATTGTTTTTCTTTTATCTTTGGCCCTAGTTTTAATTTATGAGAACCTGTCATTCTGTGTGTATCTTTATAAGATCTTTACGTTCCTTCTGGAACAAGCAGGTATAAATAAATTCTTGAGTTATTTTCTCTGGAATCTTCCTTCTCCTATAAACATCTCCACATTGTCTTATGAAAGGAGAATACAGAGTCCAGAATAACATTATTTCAGAATTACAAATGCATCAAAGTTTTATAAACAGAATTATGCATAAATTTGGTGAGCCTTGGGAACCTTCATCCAACTGCAGAGTTATTTCCATTTATCCTTATGACAATCTACTTTCTGAATAATTCGCACATCACAAATAGGCATTTTGTGTGTGAAATATTTAAGAAAAAGATATGCCACATGACTTATCAGACCACAGACTACAAATTCCAAAGTTGGCTAAAAGGGGGGAAATCATTAAGTTTAATTAAGCCTGACAGGTGCAAGGAAGTGATGTTGAAAGGGGACAAAAGAGATTTAATCAGGATGAAATTTAAAGTTCAAAAATTTGAGCTAAAATAAAAAACAAAAGCAATCAATCAAACAAATAAACAAAACACCACTGGTATTTCTTTTGCCCAGGAGAGGAGTGGTATGGACTCAGTACATGACCTAATTCTCAGATCATAATTCAATTTAGGAAAAGCTAGACACTCAAGGAACAGAGCACACAGTGAACCAGAGAACACAGTCAAAGTTGCTGGCAAATGCATGACCTTGTCAGGAAGTAAGATATGCAGATAAGAATTTGCAAAGCAGCCGGATGTAGTGGCACACATTCTCTTCTCTTATGGTTATTATTAGGTGCCATTGAGATGGGTCTGACTTACAGTGACCCTATGTACAACAGAACGAAACACTCCACAACACTATGCCACGTTTGGCACTATCTCAGTGCTTCTCTGCTATACATAAGGTTTTGAATGGCAGATTGTTTAGGGATTGCTTCGGGAGTAGGCTGCCAGGTCCTTATCCTATTTTTGCAGTGCTGAGGATCAAACCCAGGGCCTCAGAGAATGCAGAGCAGCACTCTACCAAGTGAGCCAAACCCCAGCCCACTCATTCTCTAGCATAAATGAACAGATAAAGTTTAGATGATATAACAAAAACCATCAGGGCTGGATTACCAACAACATGAACTCTTAAACAAATTTACTTAAACAAGGATAACATATTAGACTTTACAGCCAATCAGAGCTCAAGTCCCACTTCTGTCACTGACTAGTTGGCAGTTCTAAATAAGTGTCTGCTATTATCGTTATTGTGATCACTAGTATGTTCTTCCTCAAATCTCCAGTGGACTGCATTTAACATCATGACTACAAAGTCTTGTAGAAACAACAAAAAAGGAGAGTTTAGAGATAAATTAAAGTAGGAGTGGCATTCATTTACTGATTAATAAAAATATAAACATGCTATTAGAAATATCCAAAACTAATAGGGGAACATAACAAAAATATGCATATGAGTTTTACTACATATTAATCAAAAGGCTGCCTAAACCTTGTAAGGTGATAAAAGTATAACCAACAGTGATATAATAGTTGCATAATGGAAAAAGCCAATGCTGTATTACTCTGTACCCCACCAACATTTACCAATAAAGGGAGAAAACAAAAATCCAAAACTCACTCCTCTCCTCTCTTTTTGGCAGGGTAGAATTTGCAACAAGGCTGGGGAAGTGGTACTATAGCAAGGGGCAGGAATGGGGGTGACTGGGAGAGGAGGAGGAAAATGTACTAAACAGTGCTTTGGGAAAAAAAAATGAATTCCCCTAATGCTCTCAAGAGCAAATCTGGCTTTCAGTAAAAGAGTTGGCTGTTTATAGACTGACTAGTATGAGCTTTGCTACTTAGGGTATGTGGCGGTTGCCATTGTTGTTAGGTGCCGTCGAGTCCTATCTGACTCAGTGACCCTCATAGGGTTTTCAATGGCTGTTTCAGGATTGCCTCAGGAGTGGGTCACCATACCCTTTTCCAATTTTTGGGATGCTGGGAATCGACCCCAGGACCTCAGACTGCTCAGAGCAGCGCTCTACCAACTGAGCTAAATCACAGTCCCATGTGGCAGTTAGCACAGCATAAAGCAGGGCACATCCACGAAAGCAGAAGGCTAGAAAAGCTGTGGATGCCCGAATCAGGTGGGGGAGAAGCCAGATGAACCAAGAGAAAACACATGGAAGAATGAAGAAACCGGACATATTGTGCCATAAAGGTGAAGAATGGGATCCCTTTTGGAAACATGACTTCTCTTTTATCCACACTTGTACATTCTTGAAAACGCTACCTGTTGCTTGCTTGACTGGACGTTCAAAAGGCACCGAAGTCTTTTGAGATCTGAATAGTCCCTAGGAGAAAGAACAGCAGGGTGTCAACCAACAGAAGGCTCCCGGTCAACAAGGTCATGGCACAGCCACTTGGAGGCCTGCCACCATAGGTGAATGCGTGTGTGTAACCACTTCCTTTAGACCTCGAGAGCTGCCCAGGCTTTCCATACACACAGTCACCCGGAGCTGCTGTTGTCAGGACTGTCTTGTATTTCTCAAGAAGCCATTAAATCTGCTCAATAGCCACCACCTCAGTTAATATCTAAAGACTCTGTATGGGGCTACCTGGTGGTGGTTCCTTGACGCTTTTTATCTGTTGATTTGTCTGTGGTCTTCACCTTCTCATCTTGATCAGGCATTGTAAACCATCAGTGCCCCAGAATGAACATCGCATTCCTTGCAAAATAAGATGGACGGGAGAATTTTAGTTGGGTTGTGTCAGCCAAAATATTCTCAATTAATACAAACAAAATTCACCTACAACATCTATTTGAACATGCAGCTGGACATAATGGTGCACGCCTGTAATCCCGGCACTCAGGAAGTTGCAGAAGGAGGACTGATACAAGTTCAAGGCCAGCCTGGTCTACACAGCGAGTTCCAGGACAGCCTGGGCTGCAGAGAGTCCCCACCTTGATACAAAACAACAAAAAGCACATCTACTTTAACATGCAAAAACAGTATTTATTCTAATATAATAATACAATTGTTAAAATGAATACCATTTACTATTTATCTTCAAAGGGATTTGGATACATTTTGGGTATTGTTTATAGTAGCCTAAGAGCCTGTATGCCCTGAGTCATTCCTGACTTCAAGTGTTCTGATCCATTGTCCCAAGTATTGTACTGCAACTCAGAAAAAGCAGGCCCATTTTGGGTTTCCAAAATACATGTCTACTAACAAATGCTTAGAGCTCAATTGACACTAACTTCATGACATCCCACTTGTCCTTCTCAGTGTTGTTAGGTGCCACTGACTCAAGTCCAACTCAGCCTCCCTATGTAAAACAAAACCAAACACTCCCTGACACCCGCACTATGTCAGTGCTTCTCTGCTATTCATTGGGGTTTCAATGGCAAATTGTTTCAGGAGTGGGCTGCCAGGTCCTTCTCCCAAGCCTACAGCACCTGGTGTTCCCAGGTGGTCTCCCATCCAAGTACTAACCAGGCCCAACCCTGCTTAGCTTCCAAGATCAGGCAGGATTGGATGCCAGGGTGGTAAGGCTGTAGACTTATCCTTCTCAATGTTGTTGTTCTTGTTAGGTGCCCTCGAGTTGGTGTCCAACTAGTAGCAACCCTATGTACAACAAATGAAATACTATTGTTGTGCTTCTCTGCTATTCATAAGGTTTTCAATGACAGATTGATTTTTGGGAGTGGGTTGCTGGGTTCTTCTCCCAAGTCTACAGCACCTGGTGTTCCCAGGAGGTCTTTCTTCTAAGTGCTAACCAGGCCCAACCCTGCTTAGCTTCCCAGATTTGATGGGATCAGATGCCATAGTGGTATGGCTGCAGGCATCCTTCTCAGTAAATATTTTTAGTTATATGCTGCCAGTTCAGAGGGTTCCTCTCTCATCCTGGGTCATGTTCCTAAGAGTCTCAGAGAAAGCCCTACTCACTCAAAAATAAGCAATCAGAGTTGAGAGAAACATACAAAATGTTGCTGTATTTCCAGAATTCCTAAAGTTTGCAAGCTGCTACCCAAACCCTTATACGGGTCAACAGCAGTCACAGATTCTTCTAGAAGCTTGGGCCAGTTTTACACAGTCCATGAGCTCATCCAAACAACTGGCAGGAAGCTGACCCGCCTGGAAATACAGCCCCATGGGCATTTTAATCTTCTGAATTAGGTTTTCTAGTATTATCATGGTCACCATTCCTAGAGTTAACTTTAATACTATGTCTCACCTTTGCTCAAAAGACAGAGAACAACTTGTTTGCTTTTTTCCTTTAATCGGTATCTATAGTCAACTATTTTCACTTCCAGAACAAAAACAGAGAGTTAAAGATACCTATACTTTTGTGTGCTAAGCAGACTTTCCATCACTGCTTCAAAATATCTGATGTAAACAACTTAAATCAAAGCTGCATTGCTTTGGGGAAAGCTGTGACAAAAGATCTCTTTAGAGTACTGAAAGGTAGAGATGTCACATTGAAGATGAAAGTGTGCCTGACTCATGCCATGGTATTTTCAGTTGTATCTTATTCTTGGGAAAGCTGGACACTGAACAAGGGAGACAGGAGAAGAATTGATGCTTTTGAATTATGGTGCTGGAGATGACTACTGAATATACCATGGACTGCCAAAAGAACCAAGAGATCTGTCCTAGAAGAAGGGCAACCAGAGTGCTCCTTGGAAGCAAGGATGGCTAGACTATGTCTTCCATATTTTAGACATATGGTCAGGAGAGATCAGTCCCTAGAGAAAAACGTCATGTTTGGGAGAGTGGCAGGTCAGCAAAAAAAGGAAAACCCTCCACCAGATGGATTGACACAGTGTCTGCAACAATGGGCTTAAACATAAATAAGATTGTGTGCCTGGCACAGAATCGGGGAGTGTTTCATTCCGCTGTACATAGGGTCATTATGAGCTGGACTTGACGGCACCTAACAACAACAACAAAACAACTTATAAAAGGAAAGCTTTATTTTGACTCATGATTTCAGAGGTTTTAGTCTATAGTCCTTGGCTCTGTTGATTCTGGGTCCATAGTGAGGCAGAACATCATTGCAGCAGAAGCTTATGGCAGAGGCTGCTCACCTCATGGTACACAGGAAGCAGAGAGAGAGGAAGGGAGTGAGGACTAGGTATAACCTTCAATGGCATGCTGCCAGTGACTTACTTCCTACAACTAGGCCCCACCTCCTAAAGTTTCCAGAACCCCCCAAAGTAGCACCACTAGCTGTAGGCCAAGTGTTCAACATATATACTTGTGGAGGACATTTTATACTCAAACTATAACATTTCTCTCCTGGCTCCCAAAGGCTCATGGCTATCTCATAATGGAAAATTATTTAATCCATCTCTAAGAGTCCCCAAAGTCTTAACAGTTCTAACATTGCTCAGAAGTGTAAGACCAACACCAGGTGCGGAGGTGCATGCCTATAGTCCAGGCAACTCTGGAGGTGGGGGCAGGACGATTGCAAGTTCAAGGTCAGAAGCAGGTTGTGTAACTTAGCAAAACCCTCTCAAGGTAAAAAGTAAAACAGGGGTGGTGGGTGTAGCTCAGGGGCATAGCACTCACAAATATGTGCAAGGCCCAGGGTGAAATGCCAGTATCCCCCCACCAAAAAAAAAGTGTAAGTCTGAAGCGTCTTCTGAAGCTCAAGACAATCTATTAGCTGTGAGTCCCTATAAAATAAGAAAGAAAGTTACATACTTCCAAGATAAAATGGCACAGAGTAAGTATTCCGATTTCAAAAAGGAGGAACAGAAGCAGAGAGAGGAGGGATGGGACCAAGACAAGACCAAAAACTAGCAGGGCAAACATTAAACCCTGTAACTCCATGTCATGCATCCAGGCCTCATGGTGTCATGATGTGAATTTCAAAGGGCTCGGGAAGCCCCATCCCTGTGGCCTTGGCACTGGCAGCCTAAATGGCCCGTCACCTGTGCTGGTTCTACTCATTACCTGAGATTTTACTCACCAGATATCATGTGTTATTGGCATCTCCAACACTCTCAGGTGTCTACTGCAGCTTAGACTTCAACCTCACAGCTTCACACACTGCCCTCTCAGAGGACTGCCTGGCCTCCCAGGCCTTCCTCTGAAATCTGGGTAGAAGCCTCCATGATTCTGTAACTCCTACATTGTGCATGCTTACAAAACCAGTACCATTTGGACAACACCAAGGTCTGCTGCCAGCTTGAATGGTAGCCATACTCGCTTGGACCATAGCCACATTAGCGTCTGAGTGTCTGGGCAGCTGAGCATGGCGAAATCAATCCTGGGGAAACAAATTCCTAGGCAACCCTGCACATGCCTGGAGGTGCTCTCTTCTCAAAGGAATGCCTTCCAAAATAAGTTTATTTTTTCAGTCTTTCCTGTGATGGGTCTGGCCAATTCCTGAGAAGCCTCAAAGCCTTCTTCCTATTGTACCAAATCCAAAGTATTTGACTTCTTTCTAATGATTACTAAATATAAAACAGAAAGTCATTTGAATTATGATGGGAAATAACTTCCAATCCCACAAATACCTTTTTTCCCTACCAACACTTAGGTTGTCTTTATAAACATTCCATTGTATTTACTATATTCACTAATGGTTAAAAAACAGCACTTATAAAGTAATAATAGTAAAAATGTTTAGCATAACTAAACTTAATCACCACTTAAGCTCTATCAGGTTTATTGCTTTAACAAAGCACTACAATAAAGCTGCTGCGAACGCTACCACAAAAGGAAATTAGAACTCCCTGGTACAGGCAGGGAGGAGTCTCTGCGCCTTCTGATGAACTGTGGTTACCCTTCCCTGTTAGATGGCAAGGTGTAGTTCTGGCTGTGCTCACATGGACAGATTAAAAGAATTTAGAGAACTTTCACCCTGCTACTAATTGGCAATACAAAATAAAAAGCCATTTTTTCAATTCCTTTACTGCAGATTTTTTTCTTCAAATTCTTTTAATAGCAGTTCTTTGGAAAAAAAGTGATTAAAATAAGACAAAATTCCTATTGAGCTGCTAGAAATAAACATGTGAAAAGGCATTAGTTGTTAATTTCTCAATTTTGAAGACTATACCATGGTGATGCAAGATGTTAATAAAGGATGCTTCTTGTTGTTATAGCTAGGTACTGTGGAATCTGTATTCGACTCATAGCGACCCTACATACAACATGTGAAACACTATTGTCAGTACTTCTCTGCTATTCATAGGGTTTTCTATGGCAGATTGATTTTTGGGAGTGGGTTGCCAGGTCCTCCTCCCAAGCCTACAGAACCTGGTGATCCCAGGTGGTCTCCCATCCAAGTACTAACCAGGCCTGACCGTGCTTAGCTTCCAAGATCTAATGGGATCAGAAACCACAGGGCTAGGGCTGTAGACATATGGAACTGGGAGGTTTAATTAAAGTGCTTTGAAAATACAGAAAGAATTTTACAAAGAATATTTGTATTTAACAGCTGTATTGTGTATGGTCTTTAATGGACACATGATGCTTGGTCTTTGCAAATTATTTGTGCTTGAGAACTATATATCCTGCAAAGAAAGTGTTAACTGGGTCAGCTTCATGGGAAATAAAAAGACACAAATGCATATTTTCAAAGTAAAGTGAGTAAAACATCATGTCATGTTACATGGTTATTTTTCTTCAATGGGAAATATCTGGAGCTAGCAGAACATAGATCGTCATAAGAAAGAACTTTAGAGCGTGCAGTGTCAGGGATCTGACGAGGCTTGGGAACAGAATGTAAATGAATGAAGACAGGTGTGGGGTAGATGATAGAGTGGTGAACTTTTGGTCAAACCTAAGAAGGCAGGTATACCTTCCCCCCCAAAGGTATTCAAAATTACATTGAAAATGAAACAAAATGAGACAAAATGCTTGCATGAGGTATCAAACCAGTTCTATAGGTCATCAGTCACAGACCATGATTCAGTTCCTTTTATTTACCAGATGAAGAAACTGAGGCCCAGGGAGCTAAAACGTGTCCAAGGACACACAGCACCTTTAGGAGAAAAAGATCAATTCACTTTTAAGTTCTACATCTTAATGGAAAATTCTAGCGTAATGAGAGAGAACTTGTTGATATTGGCTGTTGGACAAGGGCGAAGGGCAACATAATAACTGATGTTTGCATAACTTCACCTCCTGGACCCTGGGGTGCTTACAAACATCCATTCAGTTCTACCAGTCCATTTATGTGAAATATGTAGGTGGTGTATTTTAACATCCTTGTATGGTAGAAAACAAAGATGCAACAGGTACAGAATCTTCAATGTCAGGAATGTCTAGCCGGCCAAGGGGAAGTATTATCAGGACCTTGTTCCAGAGTCATTAGACTCAACATCTTGTGCAAACAGTTTAGACTTTAAGCAATGTTCTATTTTATATTTAAAAAGCAACTCAGGATAAAAAGAACCAAAAATTTATTTAACAGTGATATGAGCGTCTCCCACTCACACCTCCAAATAGTCACCGACAACATGCTATGATGATGGACTCTCCTTTAAGTGCTGGCCTTCATTTGCTTCGCTAATGTTAACCCAAATGGTCTAAGAGTACTGCTCCAAAATTAACTAGAACATGTGACCACAGATACCACTTTATTTTAATGACTTTAAACTCCTAGTTTTTGCGATAGAGGGAAAGATCTACATGTAGGTTTTATGGATCCTCTCAGCTGTCACTAAATAACAGTATGTGTAACATGCCCTACCTGTGTCTCAAGTGGCTGTTAATCCAGATCTACCCATGACATGTGCCTGTGTTAAACAATGTGCCTGTGATAAAACAAATGAACATGAGATCCATGTCATAAGCTGTTGCTGTTGTTGTTAGGTGCCATCGAGTCGGTATCTGACTCATAACAACCCTCATAGGGTTTTCAATGGCTGACTGTTTCGGGATTGCCTTGGGAGTGGATTGCCAGGTCCTTCTCCCATTTGTGCGGTGCTGGGAATTGAACTTGGGACCTCAGAGACTGCAGCACAGCGCTCTACCAACTGAGCTAAATCCCAGCCCCATGTCATAAATAGTGATATTGAAAAGAGAAAGCAAAAACTCTGGATGATGTGAAGAATGTATATTAACCACTCAATAAAAGTAACCGAAGTAGCACACAAAATTTCTCTTCTCACAGAATAAGATTACGTCCTATTCTCTTTTTTGTGTGTGTGAGAAAGAGAAAGATTACAATGACATTCACTCATTCGCCCAAGAAACATCTGTTGATTCCCAAGCACTGAGGATACCTCACTGAAAGATATACGGTCCCAAGCACTGAGGATACCTCACTGAAAGATATACGGTTAAAAATGTCTTTAAAAAGAAATGCTAACCATCATTGTAATAAGTCATAAAGTAAGTATGCATTCAACTCAAACCCCTAAAACTTCTACAGGAGAGGAGAACTCTGAATGAACAAATCTATGCTCATAATGTTTTTTGGCACTGCAAGAAAGAGAAGTACTTTCTGAGCCATAAAATTAAATTGCATTTCATCTATTAATATTACAATGCTCTACTGTGCATGAGACACTCCTAAGTACTACAAAAAAAAAAAAAACCCTATCCACACAACCTAGTGGGAGAAAATCATACGTATGAAGGCTAAATCATATGAAACTCCAGGTAATTATGGAAAAACAAGTTTTCCTGGTTCTATGTCATACAAGGCATTAAAAAAGAACAGTAGAAATGTCAAGAAGTAGAAAAAAATTGATTTCCAAATAAGATTATAACTTGAATGGAATCAAAGGGAAGGAAGATCACTGTGGGTTGAAGAGTTACACAAAGGCTGCATGACCTGGAGACCTGAAGGTCCCAAAGGATGAGGAGGAAGGGTGCGCAGCATTCTGAGGTGTGAACGAGGGACAGGGAGCATCCTGAAGACGATCTGAGGACACAGGATGACTTGGGGTACAGCTCCGGAGTTCGGAGGGAAGCAGGTGCTGAGAAAGTGAATGAGTGAATGGCAGCTCTCAGCTGCAGCAGCTCGTGGGACTCCTAATGGCCAAGGGCTTTGGAAGCAACGGTACTCTTCAATAGTTTACAAAACTCACATGTGGGTTGTTCAACTTTTTATCACATTCCATTAACCCATGTGGATAAAGAAGAATTTAACTGATGTAATATTAATACGTCTGCAGCCGTACCACTGTGGTGACCGATCCCATCAGATCTCGGAAGATAAGCAGCGTGGGGCCTGATTAGTACTTGGGAGACCGCCTGGGAACACCAAGTGCTGTGGGCTTGGGAGAAGGACCCAGCAACCCACTCCCAAAAATCAATCAGCCATTGAAAACCCTATGGATAGCAGAGATGCACTGACAATAGTGTTTCATCTGTTGTATGCAGGGTACCGATTCAACAACACCTAACAGGCTAACTCTCACTTATTGGTGGCATTTAACTAGCACTCTATTTGTCTAGCCTGCAGTTGTAGCCCTGTGGCATCCAATCCCGTCAGATCTCGGAAGCTAAGCAGGGTCGGGCCTGGTTAGTACCTGGATGGGAGACCGCCTGGGAACACCAGAAGCTGTAGGCTTGGGAGAAGGACCTGGCAACCCCCTCCCAAAAATCAATCTGCCATTGAAAACCCTATGAATAGCACAGAAGCACTGACAATAGTGTTTCCCCTGTTGTACAGAGGGTCGCTATGAGTCAGATACCGACTCGACGGCACCTAACAACAACAACAACTATTTGTCTAAGTGGATTTTCTAGATAAATGTTTACATCTTTAATAATATTATTACATCTTTAATAATATTACATCTTTAATAATATTACATCTTTAATAAATATTATCTTATACACACTTTAAGTTAATTAACATCCCCTGTCTTTGATAGAATATATTGAATACTGTAACTTTCTCTTGATGGCCAAGGATCAGTGCTATAGCTGCTGTGCTTTATCAGCTCTGCCTCTCCATTGTACGTATTTATTTAGTTAGTTATTTGCAGTGCTGAAGATAGAGCCCAGGGCCTTGTACATGCTAGGCAAGCACTGTACCTCTAATCAACATCTCCAGCTACTCCCTCTAGTTTTTACTTTACCTTTTATAGCAAAATGTTTTAGTCTCTTTTCTAGATACTAGCCAGTCAATTATCATTTTGTCGCTTTGAGTTGGCTGACTGCTTTGAAGGTAGAATCCATGTCCATTATAAACATTTCTAATATGAGCTTTTTCTTTTTTTTTCCTACCACTATAATCACCGTGGGGGCTGGGATTTAGCTCTGTTAGAAGAGCGCCACTCTGCAGTCTCTGAAGTCCCAGGTTTGATTTCCAGCACCACAAAAATGGGAGGCAATCTTGAAACAATCAGCCATTGAAAACCTTATGAGGGTAGCTATGAGTCGAGTCAAACACGACTCGACGGCACCTAACAATAACAACAGTACTACCCTGGCATCTAATCTCATCAAATCTTGGAAGCTAAGCAGGGCTGGCCCGGTTATTCCTTGAATGGCAGGTCACCTGGGAATACTGGGTGCTGTAGGCTTGGGAGAAGGACTTGGCAGTCCACTCAGGAACAATCAGCCACTGAAAACCCTATGAATAGCAGAAAAACACTGACATGGTGCAGGGCATGGCACAGTGTGGGGCAGTGTTTCATCTGTTGTACAAAGGGTCATTATGTGCTGGACCTAACTTGATGGTACCTAACAATATGAGCTTTAGCTCTTGAGTTGTTGTTGTTGTTGTTGTTGTTAGGTGCCGTCGAGTCGGGATCCGACTCATAGCGACCCTCTGTACAACGGGGGAAACACTATTGTCAGTGCTTCTCTGCTGTTCGTAGGGTTTTCAATGGCAGATTGATTTTTGGGAGGGGGTTGCCAGGTCCTTCTCCCAAGCCTACAGCTTCTGGTGTTCCCAGGCGGTCTCCCATCCAGGTACTAACCAGGCCCGACCCTTCTCAGCTTCCGAGATCTGATGGGATTGGATGCCACAGGGCTCTGGCTGCAGGCAGTTAGCTCTTGAGTACATGATTGTTAATATTATTATTGCAGATTTTAGCTAAGAGAAGGGGAACTCTAACATAAAAATACGACTATTTTATCAAATAAAGAATAATACATTTTACTTGGTGCTTCTGTTCATGCTTTTCAGGGTTTTTTAATCTTCATACACGTCAGGCACATACATAAGTGGGTATTTTTCTTCCTGTCTTTTTCTTTTCCATTTTATTTTATTATTTTATTTTATTTTATTTTAAGTACTGGAGGGTTGATCCCAGGGCCTTGTGCATGCTAGTTAAGTGTTTACTAATGAGCCACACCCCTAACCCCTTTTTATTTGTGACAGGGTTTCCCTAAATTGCACAAGCTGCCTCTGGCCTCAAACTCCCAATCCTCCTGCCTCCACATGGGATTACAAGCGTGTGTCATGGCCCCCAGCTCATGAATGTGTTTAAAGTTCACTGTCATATGGAAGATCAAATTTCTTCAAAATATAAGGCTCATTCCTAAGTCTTAACTAACACTTTCTAACTAGTCTTAACTAACCTCTGAAGCTAACACTTTCTATTCCTTCATCCTGCTTTACATTCACCAGTTTGCGTCTCTCTCTAAGTAGAACTTAGTACAGATAGTTAACATTTACATGGTTCTTCCTAGGAACCCACCAGTATTTTAAGAACTTAAAAAAAAATCAATTCATCTAATGTTCAAAACCACACCATTTTACAGATGAGAAAACCGAGGTGCAAAAAGATTAAGTAACTTGCTAGAGCTCCAATACCTAGTGGTTGGGGAGTGAAGAGACGAACCCAGACAAACTGGCTGGGCGGTCTGGGTCCTATGGACTCTGTTCCCATCCCTGTGAACAGCTGCAGGAGAACAGTGTCTTTGTGGGGCATTTGGTAGTGGTGGTTGTTTGGTTTCCTGCTATGTAAAGCAGGCTAGTCTTGAACTCACAATCCCCTTTGGGGATTACAGATGTGCAACCACCATGAGGGGTGGAACAGTGCCTTTGTTTTTTTCACTGCTGAGTAAATACTGTCTGAATGGACTTCCAGCTCCTTTCTACACAAGTGCACAATTATTCCCTCTGGCTTCAGCCTCAACAGGCACAGTAACATTTCAGGCCCTTCTTTCACCTCCTAAATACTTAAATGATTGTACTTTCTTTCCATGAACCCTCATCT
Source organism: Pedetes capensis (assembly GCA_007922755.1). Classification (NCBI taxonomy): domain Eukaryota; kingdom Metazoa; phylum Chordata; class Mammalia; order Rodentia; family Pedetidae; genus Pedetes; species Pedetes capensis. Next base: position 16,092 of record VMDO01010940.1, read on the forward strand.
GCATGAAGCCCTCAGTGAACAAATGAGTCTCTCCCCCTTATCAAAGCTGTTACTGTACACAAACGTTCATGACCAAGAGCTATAATGACAAAATGGTGTCCTAGAATGGCTCTTGACTAAATCCAAGGATTTTTTTTACTTTTTGTGAACTGATAGTGGAAATTTCACAACTCCAGCCTTCAGTGGGTTTTTAGTTTTAAACATGTGAAAACTGACTATACATAAGGCACTGTGCACCTAGTATGGATCATGCATATTTACTATTTAAGACAATCTTAGGAGGGAGGTGCTATTATCAGCCCAATGTACAGACGAAAAAGCTGATTAAAGGCTGGTAATTATCGGTTAGAGAGCTAAACTGCTGGAGCATGTTCGAGTCCAAAGCCCAGCCATATAACAGCCACCATCATAACATTCATGGCCTCGAACACAGTTAAAACAGTTTCCAACCACTAAGGGTCTTAAAGTACAATCTGTAAATTCAACATCCATCTTTTTTAATGAAAAGATTTACTGGCAGAAGTTATTTCTGAGATTTCTGGCCTTAATAAGAATGCTGTGAAAAAAAAAAAAAAACGCTCATTTTAGAGAGTCATTCACTTAACAAATACTTGTTGAGCACGTGCTACACGCCTGATCCTGGGCAAAATGCGGAGTCACGAGGCCTTCCCAAGGGGGGCTCTACAGGAAGGCGATTGGGCAGCACGCAGCGAAGGGGAAACCGCGCCGGGCGGGAGAGCGCAGAAGGGGAGCGCGGGGCAGTGTGCACGGCCGACCCGCCCCACCTCTGGGCGGACGCCGCGCGTTCTGAGAACCGCCGGGCTGCGGCTGCTGGCCAAGGCTAAGGACCGGGGTGGGCCGGGGACGACACGCGGGGCTTTGGGCCCCGAGGGGACGGCTCTGGCATGTTTTCAGGCGCTCAGGCGAACAATGGTGAGAAAAATGGGTTAGACGGGCCCGAATGCGCCTGGGAAGCGGGACGGGTGTCGAGGCCACCACGGTCCCGGCGGGGCGCGAGGGGTGGAGACGACCGACACGGCCGCGTCTCCCGCCGGGGCCAGCGTGGCTGGCGACCTCCCGCGAACCCGGCAGGAAAGAGGCCTGGGGGCGGCGGGCAGCGCGCCGAGACCCCGCGCGGACCTGGACCCGAGGGCGACCCAGCCACCTCCCACCCGCCCGCTCACCGCCGGGGACGCTCCGCACACGCCGGCCTCCGCCGCGTCTCGTCCCGTCACCCGCGGCGGTGCACCGTCGGCGCTTCCATCAAACCCTCCTGGAAGCCGCTAACCGGCGCACGTCGAGCCAATGCCCGCGCCTCCTCCGCCGAAGGCCGCAGCGCCCGGCCAATCGGGGGCGGCTATGCTGCCAGGTGCGGCGCGCCATGGCAACGGGCGACGCCTGCCGCCGCTGCCGTAGCAACCGGAGAACGCGCGGGGCTCGCCCCACCCGCTGCACTGGGGAAGCTGGGGACGCTGGGGCACAGGTTGAGCTGCAGCCTTCGCGGGACTCAAAGCTGCCGCGAACACGCCTTCCACACGGGTCCTCTGGGCTCAAGAGGCCCAATCTCTGACATCCGAAATGAAGTGGGTGGGAATGAGCACGTTCACTCTGGGTGCTCCAAGAATTGCTTCGGACTAACCATCAAATCGCCTGCAGCCGTGTAGCCCTGTGATGTCAGATCCCGTCACATCTCGGAAGCCTAGCAGTGTCCGGCCTGGTTAGTACTTGCATGGTTGAGCGCCTGGGAACACCAGGTACTGTAGGTTTGGAAGACGGACCCGGTGACTCACTCCCAAAAATCAATCCGCCACTGAAAACCCTATGAATAGCAGAGAAGCGCTGACAAATAGTGTTTCGCCTGTTGTACAACAGGGTCGCGCTGAATCAGACACCTACTCGATGGCACTTGATGGCAACAGTCGGAGCACTTCTGTCCCAAAGCCGACTTGGTATGAAAAGAAATCAAGGCAACTTGCTACATGTCTTTTATAGGCACAGAACCAGTCAGCTACTGCAGCTTACTGCGTGTCTCAGGCGATATGGTGCCGCAAAAACACATGACCAGGAATCCAAAATCACTTCACCTTTTCTGAAATTCTGTAGAGAAATTAGTCATTCTCATGAAAATTTTGCATCCTTAAAAAGATAACGACATCACAGAAACTTAATGAGTGTCAGATGAGCCGCCCAGTTTTGTGTGGAGCCTACCCCGATTTATTTATTCATTCTTTCACCTTCTGGCCACATCATCTGGTAGGCAGTATTTTCTCATCCTAGTTTACAATTGTAAACCAGAAATTTCCTAAGTAGCCCAACGTGGCAGAGCTAGTAAGTGACAGCAGCAGGGCAGAACCTATACAGACTCCAGAGCCCTCCTTTACACACAAGGATGATCCCCTGACAATTTCTTCAGGGCCCAACTCAAGCCCACCTTAATGTCACATTAAGGGTGAATTAGTGTGTCAATGCTTGAAAACACCACTTGATTTAAAATGAATGCAGTGAACCCTTCTCTAATGTTTCTCTGCTTTGAATAAGTAGGTCCATTGGCACAACAGGACTTGGGTTTGTGTAAGTTAAAAATATTTTTATCAGAAAAAGTACGGTCCTGTTTGGAAATATAGAAAAGAAATAGCCAAAGGCAGGTGAATACAGCAATGCTAAGTAAATGTCACAATACAAAACCATCCTGATTAGTGCTACCAACCAAAACCCAAAAGGTGATGGTGCAAGAAGGCTGGTACATAGTAGAAAATATTCTACACATATAATTCTAACTACTAAGCAATGAGGCAGAATGACTTCAAAGAAGTCCTACTAGTCTTCAGCAAAATACCAAATGTGCCTGCCATCTTTCTACTTTACTGTACAATAAACATTTTAAATGAATGTTTTGGCCTTTCCTGAATTTATTTGAAAACTGCAAGGAAGATGTAAAAGGCATGAAAGACACTAGCTTTAAAAAACAGGTGTACTATCTGTCTCTAAATGAGGAATCCAAACTGCTCTGTAATGATAAAGATGTATAAACTCCAAAGGGGTCATGCTTGCCCCAGGTTTATGCTTCTGTTATTAGGTGCCCTCAAGTAGTGTCTGACTCATAGTGACCCTCATAGGGTTTTCAGTGGCTGATTGTTTCAGGATTGCCTCAGGAATGGATTGCCCAGTCCTTCTCCCATTATGCTTATGTCTTAAGACTCAAACTCATCAGACCTAATACCCCCTTTGCTTTTTAATACTTTTATTAACCTGAAGTGATGCATAAATTACATAGTTCAACAGTAAAATGATATAATGTCCTAACTATAAAGAACAAATAAAAGTAACTTAAATAGCACTGAAAAAGATATTCTGGATCAACTCAACACAAAATCACTTCTCAAAATTTCTAAAATTCCTCTACACCCAATGGTTCTAGAGCAATAAAAGGGCATTTACACACATATGCTAAGTGAAGGTATGAGAGAAATAATCTTGCAGCCTTAAGGCTGAAGGCTCAATACAATCTGAAAAGTAAGCAGAACTTAACTTGGGCTTTGAAAGAATACCAAAGGAAGTGTTTTCAAATAGTACATCTTAAAGTTCCATAGATGGGGACTGTAAGTTGATTAAAAAAACAACAACAAAAAATCTTCTTTCCAAAAATAAAGGTAAGTAAACTTTCACATGATATTTCCACCACCATAAGCATCTTTCCCTATCTCCCTTCCATAGGTTATGAAATTTAAAATACCAGAACTTTCTCAGTGCAGAAAACACGATGAAAGTTCCACACAAGCCATGGGAAAATAAACCAAGACCTGGGATTTGCTATTAAGGAAAAAACTCATCATAACATTAGCTATTAACAACAAAAAGGAGCAAGCCTTAAGCCTGTTGAGGTCAGTGTTATCATTCTCCATCCTGCAACAAAATTGTCTTGAGGTACAAAAATCAAGGATTTATTTTCAGTAATCTTAACTATCAAAATGCCATCATGAAACACACAATTTCATTTCACCTTCTTCTCTGTTTCTTCTACTAGAGCATATGAGAACTGGGAGGCAGGAAGTAGAAATCACCCGTTTTCCTTCCTCTTCTACCCCATCTCAAGCTGAGAAAGATATGCAGCTCTTCCAATAAAGTGCAAAGTAAAGACAATAGCCAACAACTTATTAAGTAGACTTTTATTGCTCTTTCAACTTCAATAACATCTACAAAAAAATAGTTTTCTTCTAACAATTATGAAACAAATTTGAAAGGCAGGACTGTTCACATTATAGACCTGGGTAGAGACTTGTACTTCATATAAATGAAAAATACCAGTTCTACAATTTACTGTTTAATTTACTTTGGATTTTATTACAAAAGAAAATATCATTGTAGTTATAAAAGTCATAAAAATTGTAACTGTTAATTATACCAAGGTAGCAAATATTACATAAATGAACAATAAAATTCAATTTTTATTTAAACATAGTAAACATTGGAAGAAACCCTCCCCCCACAAAAACCAAAACAAAAGCCTTGAATAACAAAGCAACAAAAGAAAAGCCATAGCACAAAAAACAATTGATGTGCAAAAAATCTGATTAAAAAACCACAACTGGGGCTTAATAATTACTCTAGGAATGCACTAATTAAAAATTTTAAATACTTTTGATGATTTCATTTCCAACTATGTTTTCCTATAATTCACACTTATTTTACTTTCTGAAAAGTTAGAAAAGAGACTTTAAAGTTGTAGTTGTCAAATTTTGCAATTTGAACACTATTTTAAAAACTTGAATGTACTTAAAGTCTTTAAATTTACTTTCTAAAAATAAATAGTTGTTGAAATAAATGAAAAGACACTTCACATATTCACACTGCATAATATAACAATGATGTAATCTACATAAATAAATTTCAAACATTAAGTTATTTAATATAAGCATTTTTTAATTAGAATGTTACGTCAATGGCTTACATATCCAAAATCTGAGCACTTTAAAAACAAGATTCACATGCTAAGCTGTTGAGCATTTACAGAACTGATATACATTGATGTACTCCTCTAAATAGCAAGCTCTGGTGTTATACCTCAGTTTCAGAAACCAGTTTTCTTTTTCCAGAAATTTGAACCTGCCTTTTTGAAAGGAAAATGTTAGAAACCAATTATATTCACACAGGAATTTTACTATGTAAAACAAACAGAAATATTTTTTGCATGGAGAAAATAAAAGTAATTTTGAGTGGTAAACAAAATCTCCTTTATAAATACATGCATTAGCACATAAAAAGTTTTATCCTACATGTTACAGAAGACTTGGCAAATATGAACATTGGTATGCCAGTTTTAAACAACTTAAAAGATTTAAGATAACTTCTCACACACACACACACATGCGCGCGCGCTCTCACAATGTTTCAGAAAGACTGTGCTTCATGTCTGCATATCTAGTATTATTAAAAATATATAGAATCATCCTTTTATCATAAGGAAACTAGTTCATTGTTTTCTCAAAAGCTGCTATTTTAGATTGAAACAGCAATCCAAAGAAAGTAAATTTCAGATGGTCAACATCAGGATTTATTATAGTCTTTGTCAACAGACATCTATAAATAAATAAAATAGGGCAAAGAAAATAATATCCTGAGGTGGCTCTGTGGCCAGGGATTCAGTAGCACTAAGCTCTATTCTGAAAATCAAGGCATCTAAGAAAAGTGCAGGGCTGTTTATTTGAATTTATTTTGCAAGTGGAATATGTACAGGTTTAATTATTTTGCACCTTGAGGTAAATCAGTACATAGCAATTACTACTGCTCATATACACCTATTTAAGGCAATACTTGAAAATCAGTATTTGTAGTAAATTTTATCTTTCACTGTCTTACAATAAATGCTTTCCATGATTGTTATTTTCAAAAATAGTGGAAGAAATATCATAACCACTTAAAACAAGCAGTTAATTACTAAATATGAGTTAACTTCTCTCTTCAATGGAGTAGTCATAGCAGATCATTTTGTGAGTCAAGTAGTCAAAAGAAAGCAGAAACCCTTTATAATCAGAAACAGCAAAATATGTTGAGTGCAAAGTATTTTGCAAGTCATGGTTTTTCTGGCACTGGATGATTACTATACATAATTAAATAAAATCACAGAAACACTATGATACCAGGTAGTTCTCAGTTTAAATTTTAAAACCGCCTCCTGTTAAATAAGTACAGTTGTTAACCCTTTGATGTCCAAACACAAGGAAGTGATGGGTGGAAATCCTCTTGTTCAGGTACATCAGAGGAGTTTAAAAATAGCAGCAAACACTGGGAACTTTGGAAATGTCTAGGCTGCTATGAAGAAAAGAAGTCACTGAAATGGCAGCTCATAAATGAGGATAAGCACCGGGGGCGTCCTCTCCATCAGTTGCCAGCAGAGTCTAAAACTCTTTTCTCGGCAGTACCAAGTGACGCCACGTACATTCTCTAAGGAAAAGCAGCTACATTTCTAATACCTCATCTGAGGCAGAAGCTGAGCCTATTATTTTAACTAGAATCTGACCATACGGTCTCAGATGGGGAAATTACATGAGTTATTACATAGTTTAGAATGGATTTAAAAAACACTCCAGAATTGCTAAAATATCAACTTTCGGCATTTCTCATGATCTTCTGGAAGAGCAATTTGTCCACACTGCTGTACTTTAATGATAAATGATGACAAGGAGCTTGGAATTTCATTAAAATTTTCATCTTATATTCATCACCTTATAGTCACCACCTTCAGTATTTCTGTGGCTTCTCAATATTCACTTGGATTTTATCAGTTACACTCTTGCCAAACCAGTTGCACAACCTCATTCATCCAGTCCTACAGGCTTAACAAGGACAACATTTATTTATTTTGTGGGGAGCTAAGAGTATATACAAGGCGACTAAAACAATTTGCTAGAAGTTAAAAAGGCAGCTCAGAAAAACTAAAATACAAATGCTAACACAGAATAGGAAGAATGCCATCAATCTGAGCTACACATGAAATGGCTAATTTCCTCTTAAAAAATACAAATCTGGCAGTGCTTTATACCAAAGATGTAAAATCTGTCAACTGCTTTCAGATAATAGACATAAAGGTGAGTGAGCACCAACTATTTACATTAACAATTTACTCTACATTTGTTACCTTTTCAAATGTTTATATATTTAAGCATTATATCAATCAAAATAAATAAGAGTATTTTAAAATGAAATTGTGGGTAACAACCTATTAAATACAATCCACACAACAGAACGAACAGAAAGATAATTCTTAATAGAATAAACTAATACTGATCATAAACCCATGAGAGAATTCGCTTAATTATTTAATCATACTACTTATAATAGAAAAATAATCAAGAACCTGATACAAACTAAACCACTTTAAGTAAAAGAAAGCAATGCCAAAGAATAGAGACTTATAGTATGAGCACTCAGAAAATAATTTCTACAAAGGTAACAAAATTTAACTATTGCAAACTGGCATTTTACAGCTAGCTCCTGAAATTCATAAAATCATCACTAATATAGGTGCTAAATTATAAATCACCTACAATTTTACTTCCCTGTCAGAATGCACACTTAAATATGGAAGTTTTAAGATGTACACACAAATTTCCTAAAACACAAAGGTTAAAAACCATAGTTCCTATCTAGAAAGTTTCCACTGTTTTACATTCATCGCTTTGGCCAAGAAAATGTCATCGCCTGTGAAACGTGATGTACATCTGCATCAATGAAACACACACACAGAAGCCACGACATGCTATTTCCCCCAAACTTTTGGCCTAAGGACTCCCTGTTCTTCCTATATAGCACTAATGAAAGTGAAATAATGTGAAAACGTTTAGAAATTCAAAATTATATAGTCTAAATATGTACCACTTAAGGTTGGTATAATTACCATGATGAACAGACTTAAGAAAAGCAGATTGGATGCATTTCTCCACATCTTCCTACTGCAGAACAGAAGAACATTTTTTCCAACAGAGTAAATATTTGGACAGCAAGAACCATGTACCTCGCTTCTAACAAATTGCCCACACTACTTCAGGACACCGAGTAGCCATGCATAAATAGCATGGCCTATAATATCGTACGGTGACATGACACATACATTACAGATACAGATACGGGAATATATCTATAGGTAATTACTCTTAGCCCAATTCTATAATGAAGTTTCAGTATCCATGTATTTCTTTGATGGTTCATCTTCAAAATTTATTGTCACACTCACGGGCTTTTCAGGGCTGTTTAAAATAAAGAATGAGGAAAACTTTTTAAAAAAGAACAAACAGCAGATTCTAAACATGCCCAACAATGAGAATCTATAATAAACCTTTTGAGATGATTAATGCTACTAACTTATGACTTGCTACTTTTCTTTTTTTTTTTAGTATCAGTAAACTAAATTACAAAGGCACATATTTAAAACTAAGGGGTTTTTGTCTGGTTAGGGTTTTTTTTGTGTTTTGTTTTGCTGAGCTAGGTGTGGTGGCACACAGCTGTGATCCCAGCACCTGGGAGGCTGAGGCAGGAGGATTGCAAGTTCAATGCTTTGCCTGGGCTACATGGTGAGGCCCTGTCTCAAAAGAACTAAATTAATTAATTAAAGTATTTTATTGTGTATTTTTCCATTGAAATTCATGTTTTTCTTACAACTGAAGAGGGGTTCCTTAAAATGAAATAGTTTATGATTGTGTTTATTAGTTTTATTTCATATGCAAATAAAGTTATAGTATTTGACTTTATTTCACTAACAAATCCATTTATATATGGAAACCAGGGCCTTGTACAGTGAGGCAAGCACTCTACCTCTGAGCTACAATCCCAGCCCATGAATCTTTGTTAATAATAGAGAAGCATCAGCTCGGTGCTATGACACGCCTGTCATCCCAGCTACTTGGAGGCTCAGGCAGGATGATCAAGAGTTCGAGGCCAGAGGCAGCCTGCACAAATTAGCAAGACCCTGTCTCAGAATAGAAAGTACAAAAGAGGGCTAAGAGGGCAGCTCAGTGGTAGTAGGACACTTGCCTAGCATGCACGAGGCCCTGGGCTAAACGTATTAGTACTGCCAAAAATATAGACAGACAGACAGACAGACAGACAGAAAGAAAGAAAGAAAGAGAGGGAGGGATAGATAGACAGACAGATAAGCATCAAATAGTGACCTACAAAAGGTGACAAACTGACAAAACTTCTTCCCCCAAATCTGGTTTACAAATACAAGACCAAGAGACCTATTTTATCAAGTTAAAATCAAACACAATGGCTTAATGCATATGGATTTGATGACTGATTTAATTTTAAGATGTAAATATCTGCCTTTTAGAACAATTTTTCCATATAGTAAAAAAATAAACTATGGTGTGCTGCCCTCTCCAGACAAACTAATAGGCAGAAAGTCTCCGAAATATTGCTATGACACGACACAGCCAGGACATTTGCTTCATTCCCATGTGATTTTGAAAAGAGGGGCAACCCAAATGAAAGCCAAAAGTATCAAAGATATGCTAGTATTATTATAAGGCCTTTATTTTTATCATAATTCTATTTATAACCTGGACTAAGGGTGCTGATAGTGTATGAAAAATAAGTGTATAAAGAACAGTGACGTTCTAGCTACACAGAATGATCCAAAATGACAGAGTTTAAAAACTTTCAGATTAGGATAGAAATTGACACAGGAAACAGCCCAACTTAGAAAATTAGAACTCAAGAAATGATAATAGAAAAAGAAACATATGATGATAGAGATTAAGTAGGAAAAGGGGAGAAGGAAATAATGGGAAAAGGCTACTCAATTATTATCACAGGCAGAGCTCAGAAACATAGCAACCAAGCGGACACAGTGATCCCACTGCCTGCCTGGCAGGGCTCCGGCCTGATGCTCAAGCAGGGCAAGCCAGCACCTAACACAGCACCAGACACAGCTTCACCCCTCCAACAGGTTTGTTGAATATGGATGACCTAGTACCTTGCAGGACGATACTTCCTTTCTCCAGAGACCTAAGGATTATAACTCTAATGATTATCAGAATTCCTGAGGTCTTGGAATGAAGTGGGAATAATAATGTTCCATAACAAGAACTATGAGGAAGAGTTTATGTTAGTTTCAATGTATGGTAAATTATAAAACTGGATGGTCATGACATCAATGAATTAAATTTCTTGCCAACATTATCAGGGGAAACATTTACTTCCCCTGAAGAAACAATATGCTTTCTTTTTGGACCAAAAAGCATGACTGAGGTAGTATTCAATTATAATATCTATTTTGCCTTGTAATTATCTGCTTTATAAGGCTTTTGATTTTTTATATATTGATTCTATACTGCTATATTGAATTTATCTTATTATAAAATAGTTCAAATTCTTTTTTGGAAATAGTCAACCATAAATTTAAAAATTACAACATATAATCATCAGCTATACCTCATCACAGTCACAGTAAAATGAACGGAAGGAAGAAGCGAGGGAGAAAGGAGGGTTGGTTTGTTAGGAGAATGTAAATTAGGTAGATTAAGTTAAATGTAATTTTGTACTACATTGCTGTCCATAAGTGAATTGAAAATCGGCGACAGTTAGCAAATGCATAAACAGTTATAACTACCTCGTGTTAGATCTGGTTACTTTGGCATTCTCAGTATTCATGGAAAGTGCCTTCCACTGTGCAGTTTTGGCCATTTCATCTGATATGTTAACAACTGAGGGATCAATACTGAAGAACAAACACACTTTTTGGTTAGTATTCAGTATTTGCAAAAGCATTAATATTGTCATTCTTATTATTTATATAATTATTTGCATTCATCAACTTAAAATTGAAAAAAATTTTGCCATGCACTTAAACCAAGATCTAGCGAGATAACATAATCTCGGAGTTCTATTATAAAGGCCTCAAGAAGAATTACATCTTCCTTTACAACTAAAACTAAGAGTGAGATTTATTTATGGAACGGAATTCAATTTGAGGCTTCAGTAGTACTTCAGCAGTATTCCAGGATTCATGTCCTCTGATCACCTCACCTATAAGTCTATTACTGAAATAACAAAGAAATTAACATGCTTATAAATCTAAAAATACAGCATCAAATTAATTAGAAAACTTATAACTGGCACAAATTTTAATTTCATCAAATAAATACTCCTATATAAGAAAAAACGGTTTAAAAAAACCTTTGTTTTTCATAGCTTTTATAAATCATTTTTTAAATGCTAAGAAAGGTGACATTTTATAATCTAAAAGAATTCTGAAAACATTTCAATAGGTAACATAAAAAGTTTTATAAATACCAGCATTAGTGGGTACTCATATTTCTAGTATCCAAAGTGTTATTTTATTAAATGTATCAAAATCAAAAGAATAGTATACTGTTCATATATTATAAGGGACAAATGTAACCATTGTACGTTTCTTATGAAATACTGCAAAATGACTCCAACACCCCAAATCCAATAATGGTGATGTCCATAAATAATTAACTGGGGACTCAGTATTATCAGTCAAAAGTAATATGGCAGTACAATGAACTTAACAGAAATATGTTCACGAGCCCCTTTTTCTTAAAAGAAAAGCATTTCATGCAAACAAGGTACAAATACAAATGTCAAATTAGATCATGTTAACAAAATGTAAGAGTAGCTAGGTTACAAATGACTAAATAACATTCACTTTAAAACTACTAGATTTAGCTGGGCACGGTGGCGTATGCCTGTAATCCCAGCAACACCGGAGGCTGAGGCAGGAAGATTGCAAGTTCAAGACCAGAGGCAGTCTGCATAACTTAACAAGACTCTGTCTCAAGATAAAAAATAAAAAAGGGGCTGGGGTGCAGCTCAGTGGTAGAGCACTTGCAAAATATATGCAAGGCCCTGTTGAGGTTCAACTCCTGAGTACTTAAAAAAAAAAAGGCTGGTTTTGTTTGCACTTTAAATCACAATGTGGCTTAAGATTTAAGAGTGCAAACAACAGTGACATGTCACCGAAGACTGTAGGAATGGTGGGTGGCTCATACCATCTGATGTCCGAGTTCACAGAGGCAGAGCCATCTAACCTACACCTGTTTGCCCTGAAGAAAGTTATTCAAATCAATGGCAACTTCAAATGGCTGAAAAAGAGGAATTCTTGACAAAGTTTCTCATTTCTATCTATCCTCCTCTTAGTAAGAACTTTCTCATTAGTAGAAATATCTTTTTGGAATATAGTATATATACTTTATCTCAAAATAAAACTAGATGGAAAAACTTTGCAGTATACAAATTATTTTCATATTTTTATAAGGCTCTACATATTCTGAATGCTTTCATATACTATCTCATTTAACCTTTATGGCAAGTAATCTAAAGCTATTTAAGATGAAAAGTTCTGACAAATGAACAGGTTAAGCCATTTCTTGGCATTCTTGATGTTCAAACTTTAAGCAAAACAGTACTAATCATGACTCATATCACTTAAAACACAAAAGGAAAAATTCAGATATCCACTCTTTTTGTTAAATTTCAGACATATAGATTCCAGTTAAATTTGTGATGGTCTACCTATAATCACACTGAGAAAGTAATAAAGCAAAACAAAAAGTAAGTGGCAAATAATCTCAGAAAACTGTGAGTTACAAATGACCACAATGGCAGTTCCTATACTCTTGCAATGAATGAAGTTAATATATTAATTCATTTAACATCCATTTACAAAACCTAGCCAAGCAGCACACAATAGCTGGATATATTAAAATCTCTTTGACATTTAAAGTATGAAAAGATATGAGGGAAAACTGAAAAAGTAACAAGAAAACCAACAGTAAAAAACCAATGGAAAAAACAATGGTAAAAATTAAATGTAAAAAGTATAGAAAAAAATTACTTGATAAATTTATCCATCACAGCTGAACATGCACAAGTCCAAATGTGACTGTAAACATGATACAGAAGAGTTGCAGAAGAAAGGTTGAAGAAAGTTAAATACCAATGAACATTTTCCACCCACTGGTTATGGAAGGAGCTTATATACACTCAAAAATGCAATTCTCTACTTGAAAGAGCGAGTCAGAAATGGGAGACGTGTAGAAATAAGAATCAATGTATAGAGAAATAGCAGAGGTTTTAAATTGTACTAAATATAAGCCACCAAAATTGTGATAAATTATCCATGAAACCTATGACTCATTTTTCCAAGATATGAGCCTTCATTGCCAATGCTCAAACCTCCTGTGGAACCTGGGGCAGCTATGTTGTTGCTGTTGTTAGGTGGCATTGAGGCAGGTGCAACTCATAGCAACCCTCATAGGGTTTCCAACCCTCATAGGATAGGCTGATTGTTTCAGGACTGCTACATCCTTCTCCCATTCTTGCAGTGCTGGGGATCGAACCTGGGTCCTCAGAGAGTGCAGAGCAGCCCTCTATCAACTGAGCTAAACCTCAGCCTCATGGGGGAGCTATCAGGTCTCTAAACATAAGTATGTACCAGAAGGTTATCAGAAAATGGATTATAAATGTTCCACTTTCCAGTACACACTGGCCCCAGCCCTAAGGAAGGGCAGAAAAAGAAAATATACTTCTGAGTATATTCTGAGAAAAAGAAAATAATACTTCTGTGAGAAGGGAAACATTCTGACACTTGTGTACTGATTTTAAACTTCCCTCAGACAGATGGAATGATGGAAGACAAGTACATCTAGTAGGCGTGGTGTGAAAGTGGGTTTAAAGCCATGGTTCAGGCCCAGCTCTTTCTTCATTCCTGCCCACAGGCTGGGCAGCAAAGGCCTGAAAGCCTTTCTTTTCAAACTGCATGGAGCTCCCTTCCTTGAAATGGCAGACATAGATTTTAACCATCTTTTAAAAAACAGAAATCATTCCTTTAAAGAAGCACTACATGGCTTATTCATACCCCTGATGTGTGTGTAAAATATATTCAGAAAAATAAAGTTATATCTCACCTATATTTTAGGGCCTTAACTGGAATTTGCAAGAGACTCCCTCCTTCAAATGGAAGGTGCACGGTATCATCACCACCCTGAAGCATTCGTTCAGCTTCCTTTAAAGACACATGTGAAGAGATTACTTCCTCAGAACATTTCTAGGAGGATCGGCTTCATAGAACATCCTAAAAACCTGGAAACCCAAGCTGACAACATCATTTAAACACAGTACATCTATAACAGAAAACTTCACTTCAGAATTATGAACACATACAGGTAGCATAAAACAGAAACAGCTACTTGTAAAGATTACTTTTAAGTGGTGAAGCTTTGTTTCTGAGAATGAATCATTAAACTTTGAAAGTCGATAAAACTACATCAGTCTGAGTATGTTATTACATGGGTATATAATGAGAAAAAAAAATTGTGTGATCTCATGTCTTTCGTTACACCACGAGTAAAATCTCACTTGTATAAGACAAGAGTTTTGAACCTTGGCAACACTGGCATTTAGGGCATAATGATTCTTTGTGGTGGGGACGTCCTGTGTATAAGCTGCTACCTATTAGATGACAGTAGAAGCCCCTCCATCTATGAGAATAAAAAGTGTCTCAGACATTAAAAAATGTCCTGTGAGCACAGAAGGAGGAGGGAGGGATCTAGCAAAAGAAGGAGGAAGGGATCTAATAAAAGAGGAAATCCTGGGAGAGGAGAGGAGGGAGAGGAAGAATAAGGAGGAGTGAGGAATGCGGGAGGGGGTGACCTCAGGGTGAATAGCCCAACTTTAATAGTTCTGGAATAATTATAATAACACCAGTAATACCAAAGAATGGTAATAATACAGATGGGCTAGAAAATTCACATAATAGTACTGACAATGTAAAAAGAAAGTTCACTACAGGAAAAGTTTCGATCATAAACATAATTGGGATCCAAGGATATATAGAAAAATATTACCACAAAAAGACATGCAAATGGAAGAGAGGTCTTTGGTGGGCGGGGCGGGAATGGGGGAGGAAGTGCACAACAAGGTAAGGGGGAAGTTATCTGTGCAACATACAACAAAATGCATATTCAGAAATGTCACAAAGAAATGCATGTCAAAATGAAACACATTAAATTGTACATTAAAAATTTCCAATAAAAAAAAATATTCCCTGGAAGGGACGTCACCCAGGTTGGGAAACCCCCCCCCCCCAGAAGCAGACACACACTCAAATGATCACCCTAGAAATGAGGTGGGGGAAGGAGGAAAGGGGACATGGTCTTCATGCTCCTCATGCTAACAGAAACCCACTTTGTACAGGTGGCAATGTGCCCAACTCTTAAAACAAAACTCCAACACTAGATTTCCCAGCATTCTTGTACCTAGTGGGGCCTGTGGTATCAGCAAAGCTTACTGCTGATATTTTTGGCAAGGACCCTGTAAATGCACAGCAGGATAAAGTTCTTTTTGCGTTGGGCCTCCTCCCGCTTCCTGCTGCCTCTACTGCTAACTTGATAGCTGGCGTTCAGCAGCCATTCTGACCCATGAGGTACACAGCTGACAGAGGAGGGAAGAAACATGGAAGCCCCTCACAGTGTTGAGAGCTGTAACAGTAGATCACTTGCTCTGAGAGTTCTGCTATAAGAGAGAATAAACCCTTGTGTTTAAAGCCATTGTGACTTTTTTTCCTGTTATGTGGCACTGAACTTTATTCTAACTGATATAGAATAAGCAGATAAACTGACCTTAAGTATTTTATAAATAAATTGTACCCTATTTGAAAAATAAATCACCAAAAGCTAGTATTTACATGCATAATAACTTTAAAGAAATCAAAACTTTTAGCAGGGTGCTGTTGCACACGCCTGTAATCCCAGCGACTCGGAGTCAGAGGCAGGAGGATCGCAAGCTGGAGACCAGAGGCCACCTGTGTAATTTAGCGAGACCCTGTCTCAAAAAGTAAAAAAATGGGCTGGGGGTGCAGCTCAGTGGTACACCACTTGCAAACATGCAAGCTCGAGGCCCTGGGTTCAACCCCTAGTACCACAAAAGAAATCAAAACTTTAAAATTTTTGGAGCCTCATTCAAATTAATACTCTAATAAATATCCTAGTTGTAGTTGTTGAAAAGTAAACATAAAACCAGTCATTATTCTATCTATATTTAAGCAGAACCATGACATTTAAAAATGTATCTTTGTTCTTATCTTTGATTTTCAAATAATTCTCTGAATGGGAAAGTTGAACAAGGTACAATATCAACAAAACCATTTATGTGACATATTCAGCCTCTACTTCTTATTAAATGATAGCACAAACTTAGTTAAAAACCAAAACAAAAATCAAATTCAGAATGAAGTATTCATGTTTAGATCTCGTTATACAGCCAGGCACAAACCTATAAACTCAGCACTCAGGAGGTGGAGGCAGGAGGATTGGTGCGAGTTCAAAGCCAGCCTGAGCTACATGGTGAATTCTATGACAGCCAGGGCTACACAGTGAGATGTCTCAAAAAGACCATAAATAAACAAACATCTCGAAACCATGTTGTTGTTGTTGTTGGGTGCCACCAAATAGAGTCCAGCTCACAGGTGAACTCAGCGATCCTCATAGAGTTTTCAATGGCTGATTGTTTCGGGATTGCTTTGGGAGTGGACTGAGATGTCCTCCCGTTTTTGTGGTGCTGGGGATCGAACCCGGGTCCTCAGAGAGTACAGAGGAGCGCTCTACCAACTGAGCTCAACCCCAGCCCCTCTAATCCACAGCCATACATAATTGTGCCCACGAACACTGGAGGCTGAGCCAGGCTTGCTGGCATGGGCCTACAGTCTCAGCTGCTCCTACTCAGGAGGCTGCAGTAGGAGGATCCCTTTAGCCCACAAGTAAAATACCAACCTGGGTAACACAGTGGAACTGCATCTCCAAAAGAAAAAAGGAGAAAAACACAAAGAAAACAAAACAAAACAAAACAAAAAGGTAAAGGAAAAAGAAAAAGAAAGCTTTAGTATAATTTTTTTAAAAAACTTAAACCCCTTTTGTTAGTATGTATGGCAGATTATTAAAATTAGAATTATGATAAAATTAATGTACATAATGTCAAATTGTTGTCGTTGTTGTTAGGTGCCCTCAAGTCCGTATCCGACTCATAGCGACCCTCATAGGGTTTTCAATGGCTGTTTCAGGATCGCCTTGGGAGTGGATTGCCAGGCCCTTCTCCCATTTTTGCGGTGCTGGGAATTGAACTGGGGACCTCAGACACTGCAGCACCGCGCTCTACCAACTGAGCTAAATCCCAGCCCTAATGTCAAATTAGATGACTATAATACAGAATTATTTTGTGTGCACACAATATGTACTTTCTACAAAGAATTCTTTGTCAGAGCTATGGAGCAGAAAGATGGTGAAATGGCTAAGTGCTGGTGTTTGGGAAAAACCTTGCTTTGCCTCAGTTTCCTTATCAATCAGTGGTGTAATTACAGTACCTACACTTTATAAGGGGCTGGGGTTTAGCTCAGTTGGTAGAGCACTGCTCAGCATTTTCTGAGGTTCCATCTCCAGCTCTGCAAAAACAGAAGAAGGAGGTGGCAATCCACTCCCAAGGCAATTCTGAAACAATCAGCCATTGAAAACCCTATGAGGGTTGCTATGAGTTGGACACTACTCGATGGCATCTAACAGCACCACCACCACTTTGTAAGGTTCCTGTAAAGATTAAGAGAATTGATTCAAGTGATAACAGTGCCTGCCACAAGCTCTGAAATACTAAACATGTAAATGGTGTAAATCAAAGATTCTTGTCTTTTTACCTCTTTCTCTTTTTTCTTTTTGTCATCTTCTTTCTTTTTCTTACTTTCTGGCATGAGATCATCAAGCCAACTAAGTTCTCTCTTTGTGAAACACAGGTCCATGAGTTTGCGTATGAAGACTAAAGCAAGAACCTTAGAAAAGTGGGGGAGGAAATGCTCAGTCACATACAGTATCAACTTCATCACATAGAGATGAAAGAAAGTATTTATTACTTCTCATAAACAGTGAGTAAATGCTCATATATTTTTTTAAAAAATTATTTTGCACACTATCTTATTGCAGAGGAACTGAGCCACTTAATTCTCTTTTTGAAATGTCTGCTCAAAACTAAAAGAAAAGCTACAAAGGAAGAAGAATGGAAATAGCATTCTGAACCTCTAGAATACATATTTTACAAACTTCATAAAATTAAACTGGGCACGGTGGTGCACGCCTATAATCCCAGTGACTCAGGAGGCAGAGGCAGGAGGATCGCAAGTTAGAGACCAGAGGCAGTCTGCATAATTTAGTGAGACCCTGTCTCAAAAAGTAAAAAAATGGACTGGGGGTGCAGCTCAGTGGCACAGCACTTGCAAAGCATGGAAAGTTTGAGGTCCTGGGTTCAACCCCCAGTACTGGGGAAAAAAAATCTGCATAAAACTAAAACACAAAAAGCATAAAAACATGATAAGCATCATAAAGATTGTTTATTAATTTTATACACATAATATAAGTACCTATAATAATAGTTTTAAAAATTTCTTAAGCAATGCACTCTGGTACCTATTCTCAGCATTAGAGTTTAAATTTTCAGTCATATGGGAGGAAAACATATGCTTTAATTCACTTTTCTTTCATTGTTACTGAGGAGGATCATGTTTTCAAATGCTGACTGATCACTTAGATTTCTTCTTTCATCCCTCACTATCTCCCACTCTTAGCCTGTTTTGTTCATTGGTCTTTATGACTTTTGTTCATGAATTTGTAAGGCTTCAGATAGGAACCTTCCATCTGCCTCATATGTCACAAATATTTTCTCCTAGTTCACCATATGACTTTACTATATTTAGGATATATAGTAAATATATATATATATTAGATATCTATATTAGATATTAGATATATCTATATATCTATATATAGAGAGATATTAGATATTGTGTGTACACAAATATATATATATATTACTATATTTAGCTAACCTTATGTAAATATTTAAAAAACTTTAATTATTATATGGTCAAATATATTTGTCTCTTTTAAACTTGGGTTTTTCTACCTTTGAAAAGTTACCTCCAATCACTATTCTCATGTTTTCTCACATCCAGTCACCCAGACGCAAGTGTTATTAATTCTATGAAGAGTTTTTAGTTCTTTTTTACTTGATTTTAATGAAGGGGTTAAAAGATACACAATCACATTTTCAATAAATATGTTGGTAATTTTCTTTTGATGATGAAATATCATTGTCTTATCTACTTAGGCATGGTGTATTATTCTAAGGAATACTGCTAAATCTATTTGCTAACATTTTGTTTTTGGACATTTGCATTTGTATTAATAAGTGAAAGGCACCATAGATCTTTTATACAATTTCAACTAGGCTTTGGGTGTTAAGATTTTGCTAGTGTTTCACGTGAAAACTGCACAAGTTTCCATCTCTTCCTTTGGTTCAGAATCATTCAAAGAGTAGTGTCATTACCTCTAAGGACAGATCTCTAACCATTTTCCCACTCACTTGTTTGCAACCAGTCTATATACTGGTTTTACCCTTCTCCTTGGAACAGCTGTGGAAATCCATAGACAGAATGCTGATATCCATTTGTTCTAGATCAAAGTAGTAAAATCACAGCTCCAGGGTCTTATCTGGCCCACTATGTATTCTTATAGAACCCATGGGCTAAGAATGACTTCTACAGGTAACATCTGGAATTAATCTAAGAACAAAAATTTCTTTTTTTCAGTGCTGGGGATCAAATTCAGGCCTCATGCATAGTAGGCAACACTCTACTACTCAGCTACACCTCAACCCTAGTAATAAAGAGTATTGATCTTAAACCCCAACTAAGCCAATGTTATCCCAGATAAAAAAGAATTCCATTCTTCCTATTAGGAGTCCTGCATTTAAACAAACAAAAAAATAAAACCTGTACAATTATTTACTTCATCACCAAGAAATTATGAAACAAAATACTTTCTCTCTTTATATAAGTACCTATATAATACTCTCATGGCCCACAAAGCCTAAAGTATTTACTATGCAGCCCTTTATGGAAAAATGCTGACTCCTGCCATAGATGTTCCAATTTACTACTGTAGATGCATGTCATATTTCTTAAGACCCCCTGAATCTCTTCCATATCCCTAGTTATATCTCCTCTTCTTCTTCTTAATCTTGTATAATATTTCCCCCACCCTTTATACACTCAGACTTGGGAGCAACTTATCCATCACAGATTTTTACAAATAAAAACATGGTTTCCTTTACTTTAAGTCTTCCTGGATATAAAGGCCATAAAAAGAAGTATATCTTCTAAGGATAACACTGGCTGTGCTCAAAGTTTTAGACATTGTTATAAAGTTCTCCCTTTCTTTATATCAGCTTTCTAACCAGAGTTTAATTTCCAAATCCTTAACACTATTTTAGTGGCTCCTCATTATTTACATGTAACTTAATTGTGATCAGGAATTATTATCTGAATAACTTTTATAGCTTTTTAATTTTTTAAAGTTTATAGTGGCCATGTACATAACCAATTTTTATAAGGAATTTGCAAAGAAATAAATATTCTCTATTTGTGAAATAAAATACTCTGTGATAGTTTAGTGAATTATATAGACTAGCATATCAAAATTATTTATAGTCTTCATAACTTTTTAACTTTCAGATCTGTCAGTTTTTGAAACAGATACATTCATTGGAACATCACAGAACCACATTGCTTTAGCTGCTTTGTTTTTCATTTGACTATCTGCTCCACAAATATCCTAAAGGCTAGCATTTAAAAATACAAAATATAGCCATACAGTCTAAGGACTAAAAAATTTAAACAAAAAATTTAGAAAGTGGCAAGAATATTCAAAATGGAAAATAACTGGCTTATAGCTAGAAAGAGTTAATCCACATTTTGAAACACCTAAGATGTTTAAAATGGGCTACTCCTTTTCTCAAGGTCAGTTATAAAATCATGTTATTAGTTAGTGACAAAATAAATCTGACAAAAACTTACCATCATGGGAAAAACTACTGCAGCAGCTGACGCTTTTATTACCCACAAAAGAACCAGACAAGTAAGTTGAACGACAGTGAAAACGTGCACTTTCCAGAGAGGCACGTAGCGGAGGTAGATGAGGTCCGGCTGGTGCTTGGCAGGCATTCCAAACAGCTTTATACGGTCAAAAAACTGCACACAGCAAAGAGAAAACAAAGAAGAAAAGATAGTTGCCAACAAGATACCATTTCCACTATTTAAGAAATCCCATTCAACCTTAGGGTTTTGTGTGTTAAATTTAAACTGTAACTTCCTTGATATATTCTGATGATACAGGAGATTATGTTAGCAAAGAATCTCTGGATACAAGGAGAGGGAAAAAAAGAACAAATGAAGGCAATCACTTCAACAACTGCAATTAATCAGAAAACTCAAGACAAATGTTTTAATTTGGGGAATTAAAATATCTAGAAAAATTTATCTTTTAGAACCAAATGTACAAGTCATTTAACCTCCTTGAATTTGTTTTCTAATAGGTACAGTGCAAGAATAACAATCTGGAAGACTTGTAAGGCTCTCTCTGAATTTAGCACTACCACTGTGAAAATGACCTGAGGTAACAACTGTGAATTTTCTACTCACTGAACATTAAATTAGGACCAAATAAATTCTTTGATCTTTTTGAGCTTTAATTTCCTCTTTTATAAACTGGAAATAAGATCAGTCCCACCCACATCACAAAACCAGTATAGAAATCAAGTGAGACAATGAAGTCATTTCTTGACCACTGGGGACTAGATCTTAGGCCGTGTTTTAAAAAAGAAATAAGGAAAGAAAGTAGATGCTGCCTTTGAGAAGTCCAGCCAGCCAACAGTTGGCAACCCTGGACAGCAGCTTTTCTCAAGAAGAGGTGTGGTCCCTGTGGGGCTAAGTGTGCTGATCTAAATGTTTTCCACCAACGTTTGCACAATTCTTACTAAGTTTCATCAGGTTGATTCCCAGGAAGTATATTGTAAATATGACAAAACACAGTAGTTTTGAGAAGCCACTGGGTTCCATCTGGCTACATTTCTTGCTTACCTGGAAACCTGTATAAGTCACTCTCCTCCTGTTTCCTGACTTACAAAATTAGGCAAGCTTCCTTTTCTCTTTCCCAACTGTCACGCTGAGGATCACAGAAATAATTCTGTGTGCCAGGCCTTATACATCATATTGTGGCATGCAAACAGGCAGGCATTTTATAGGAAATTAATATCTTTTTCTTTTTCAGTGCTGAAATTGTTGTTCTACAAAATGTTCTAACAAATGTTAGACAATGTAACAATGTAACAAATGTTCTAACAAAATGTTAGAAACACCCTTCTCATTCCAACCCTTTTGATCCTGCTCTCACTACAGTGGTTTGTACTGAGAGTTATATGATCTTTCATGGGCTTTAATTAAAAATAGGTGAGGTGCCACAGTCCACCTGCAGCCTAGGATCCAGGGGTTCCCGAAGGCGGGTGAGGAGTCGCGATGGGAGACAGAGATACAGTAGCTTGGAGGCAGTGTGATTCTGTTCCCCTACTTTCTTTTTTTTTTTTTTTGATTTTTTTTTATTAGAAATTTTTAATGTACATCATAATGTGATTCATTTTGACATGCTTTTCGTTGTGACAATTTTCATATATGCAATTTGATAAGCATTATTCATATAGGTTACCCCTTACCCTCCTCTATGTTTCCCCCCTCCCCCCTTCCTATCTAAGTTTCCTTTCTAACAAATGTTTCAATACCTGTACAAACATAAAGCATTCCTTTGATTCTGAATTGACCATGATTACTCGTCGATTCGCCCAGATTATATTGTTCATTATACTGTTCACAATACTGGGGCGCTCTCGAAACCCTTGATGAGATCCTATCCTCACCATCAGAAATTCTTATCTTTTAAAAACGGACCATGTCAGTTCATGATCTCATTCTTTGGGGGAAAAAAATGTGCAGTGAGCAATTACGAATTTGAAGTCACCAGTCAGCATGAACCTGGCCTCAAACTATCAAGGAGCTGAAAACATCACAGAACAATCTCTGCAACTTAAAATAGTTCTAAGTTTTTCTCCAAAATCATTAAATACTTAAGACTTGCCTGTATTCCTTTTAGTGAGGAAACTCCCATGTAAAGGAAAACTCCATACAGAACCGGCATTGGAATAAACTGTAAGGAAAATGACTACAATTAGAACTCACACCACTGAAACCATTTCCCATCATGAGTACGCATGCTCGCAAATAGGTAGTAGCTATGGCAACAGAATTAAAAGATCCTTCAGTGATGAGGGTCAGACCATCCCAATGCTTCTACACTTAAGAGCATGCTTGCTGTTGTTAACTCCTTAGGAGGATGCTGCCCTTCCACAAGTTCCCCACGAAAAAAGGCGCAAGCTTAGTGGTGAAGAGCCAGGGTTCCATGCTCAGACACCTGGTTTAAAGAGAGAGGGAACCCCTCCCCCGCCCTTTTTTTTTTTTTTTTTTTTTTTGCAGTACTGAGGGTTGAACCCAGGGCCTCATGCCTGCATGCTTTGCAAGTACTGCACCACTGAGCTGCACCCCCAACCCATTTTCTTTGCTTTTTTGAGACAGGGTCTCACTAAATTGTGCAGACTGCCTCTGGTCTTGAACTTGTGATCCTCCTTTAACCTTTCCGTGCTTCAGTCTCTGCATCAGGCTGCTGAGCCGACTAAATCACTTAACGTATGTGGAACACTCAAGAAAGTCCCTGACACATTATCAGTCACTGAAAAAGCATTATGCCATCATTGCTAGCAATACCTCCTACCATGCCCACACCACATAGCAGCACTGGCTAATTATAATAATTAAAATCCACCTCCCAAATAAAGTCCTTATCACTTTGGCAGCTATGGAGATGGCCAAGTGCCTTGTGGTCCAGGCCTAGGCACTCCAGGGAAAGCCTGACTATGTTTCCTCAAAACCACACTTAACCTGGTCCAAGAGAGAGACCTGCAGAGAAAGCAGGGTCAGCAGCTACACAGAAAAGCTATACCAACTGCACCTCAAGTAACCAACCCAGTATGTCTTTATAAAGACTCTGGAAGGAAAAGAAAGAATTCATGAAGAAAAGAAACCTTTTCAAAATCTAATCTGTAGCCTCAGGCAACTCTAGAAAATATTTTATCCAAAGGCAACTCCAGGATGCTAGGAAAAAAGAAATGTCAGAATGAAAATTTCCTAGAAATTAGACATGAATATGAAAATAGTGAAAAAGAATTTCATATTAATAGTTTTGAAACTAAAGATCAGCCAGTTGTGGTGGCATACATCTATAATCCCAGTACTTACGAGGCCGAGGCAGGAGAATCAACGCAAATTCGAGGCCACCCTAGATTACATAGCAAATTCCAACCTGGCCTGGGCTACACAGTGAGACCCTGTCTCAAAAAAGCAAAAAGATCAACATTGTTGTTGCTGTTAATAGGTGCTGTCAAGTAGTGTCCAACTCATAATGACCCTCATAGGGTTTTCAATGGCTGATCATTTCAGAATTGCTTCAGGAGTGGACTGCTACGTCCTACTGTTTTTGCGGTACTGGGGATCAAACCCAGGGCCTCAGAGAGTACAGAGCAGCACTCTATCAACTGAGCAAAAACCCCAGCCCAAATGTAAATGGAATGATGTAGAAAATGGTAGAACTATTCTTTAACAGGAGAGGGGGCAGGAATCAGGAACTAAGGACAAATTCAGAAGGCCTGAGATCTGTTTAGCTGAAGAAAGTTCTAAAACACAATAAAAAAAGAGTGTAAAAAAAAATTCCCACAGCTGAAGGCACACAATCCCAAAGTTTAATCATTCATAGAGATAAGTAAGGTAAATGAAAAGCCCCTATCTACCTACCTAAATGTCCCAATGAAATTTTAAAACACCAGGAGTAAAAAGGAAATTTCAATAGCTTCTAGAACGGACAAGGAGGAAACACAGCTCTCTAGAGCTACAAAACCAAACAGCTGACTTCTCAATACAAAACTGGTCTCTAGAATACAATGAAGCAATCAATGGCTTTAAGACCCTACACAAAAAAATTTTCAAACCTGGAAATGAGCCCTGGAAAGTAGTCAGTGAAATAAGCCCATAAAAGGCCGGTGATGGATGAAGTGTAGACACCCAAGCTCGCTAACCTCATCAGAAGACACACCTTAGGTCAGAGCCTCTCTCATGTTTTGGTCTGATACCTCTT
This sequence comes from Pedetes capensis, assembly GCA_007922755.1. Taxonomy (NCBI): domain Eukaryota; kingdom Metazoa; phylum Chordata; class Mammalia; order Rodentia; family Pedetidae; genus Pedetes; species Pedetes capensis. The sequence continues at coordinate 41,219 of VMDO01010940.1, forward strand.
TATACTCCTTTTAACTGAGGACTCTCCCCTTCCATCCCCAAATGCTTCTGTTTATTCGGGTTATATATATTGACATTCACTGTATTAGAAATTAAAAGAGATTTTAGTTGTGCACTGTGTAACACAGCTGTCATCTCAGCAACTCAAAGAGCCTGAGGCAGGAGGATCACAAGTTTGAGGCCAGAAGCAGGTGGTGCAACTTAGCAAGACTCTTGCCTCAAAATTTTAAAAAAGGGGTTGGGAGTGTGCTCAGTGGTAGAGCACTGCCTAGGATGTGTGAAGCCCTAAGCTCCAACCCCTACCACTGCAAAAGAACAACAACAACCAAAAAAAAAAAAAAAAAAAAAAAAGATAGAAAAAAGAAACTTTGAAATTTTAAGTACCTATTTTTAAATTGACTTAAAAATAATAATAACAATAACCATCACCACAAGTTAATTTAAAGAACACATTTTAGAAAAACACTAATTTACAAAACAAAATACAATCAAGAAAGAAGAACACTGTTTTACAGTTTTGTAAATCTCTTCAGTGGCTGGTTTAACAGAAGACAACTGAATTCACATATCTGCATCTGCACCCAGTCTACTGCCACGTGTTGTTTAGGAGGAAGTGTATGGAAAATGCCTGCCCCCCACACAGTCACACAGAACTTGCAAAAGGAAGGACCTGCTGGACTCCTAGCAGAACATCAGGGACCCCAGCAGGGCCTCGGAGTCGACTGTGGGAGTCACTGCTCTACAAAAAATATTCAAGCTGAACGTAATAAATGAAAAATAAAACACTATGAAAATACTTAAAGCCACAATGACAGTCAACACCAGGTAATGTAAAGAGCAAAGTCAGAGCCAATGTGGCCCTGGAGAGCTGCTTTTGGAAAGAGAGGGAGACGTGCAGCCAGACTCTACACTGCAGAGCTCTCTGTTGCTGCTGCTGCCTGAGTCAGTCTGTCAACAAGTCGCAGTTCATTCTCAGAAATTCACAGTCCTTAACGTGCTAAAAAAGGTGATCTTCAAAGGGCTTCAATATTTCACCCCCATAAGACTCCACTAAGTATTTCTCCTCTTGTCTTAACCACTAGCTAAAACTGTCCATTTACCCATGTGATTCATCACTTAAACTCTCAAGTTCATTGAGTGGACAAGGATGCACTGTCCACATCACTAGTGCCCCTGGGCCTAAGGGCACACAGAAGGTATTCACAAATATATGGTGAAGTAAGCAGCTGGGACAAAGTCCACAAAAGGAGGCCCAAGAATTTCAAAATTTAACAGTCACTTCATGTGTGTGTGTGTGTGTGTGTGTGTATACATATATATATACACACACATAAATATATACCTGCATTTATACACACACACACATATAATACACATACAACCAAGTTTCTTTCCTAATTCATGAATGGTATGTGACTCTTAACAATTTTCTTTACAACAAAATAACTAAAACACTAGTGAGAAAAATAAAGTTGATCTTTTCCATCATGAATAACAGAATTTCAGATTAGATACTTAGCAGTCGTTTTTTTTGACATTTTGATCAAGTTTTTTACATTTTGGTCCTCTACCTATCAATATTACTTCCTTTAATATGTATACAAAATTCTCTGAGTTTATTCTCTTCTTTTGAATCATAACTAAGCATTGATTAACTCATTCTAAAACTACAGTCTTTAATATTACCCTTTTACATTCATTTTTAAATGGATACATCTACCACTGAAATGCTTACTATATTAAGAAATCTTACCAAATGTAGTTTCCAAAATTATAGGAATAAATGTTATAGAAAACAGAACTAATTGTAGACATTTCTTTTCATAGAACTAAATGCATGTAAGCCTTTAAAACAGTGCAATAAAGAGACTTTACCTTTAGTACTGAAGTCATGAACACGGAGAGGCCCATTAGAATAAAAATCATTAGCCCTGTAACTCGCTGTTCACGAATCCCCAAAAACTTGGGTTGTTCCCCCGGAGCAGAACATTCAGATTCAACTTTTAAGCTGTTGACATGACTGATTGACAGCACTGTTGCAGCCACAAACCATGGAAGTCCCATGATGGAGCAAACGCCCAGCATAATCCCAACCATCAGCAAATCGAGGTGGTAGCCAGCTCCTTTCTGAAAGAGAATGAACACGGGCATCTGTAAGCCTAAGCTGTTCTTTCAGGTTAAAAGCCTATACTCATCACAAAATGGGAAGAAACTCATTTTCATCTTACATCTTCATGTCCTAATTAGTGTGGAACCACCTTAAACCTTTGAAGAAATCACATGGCTTGAGGCAAAAATTTTAAAATTACCTTCAGTTTGTGTTCCTTTCTGTTTATGATTACAGCTGTAATTTGTTGATCCATAAAGATAAGAATGGTACAAAGCAGAGCTGGGATAGCAGCTATTAATAAGGTCCACCAAGGGTTAACTCCCAATGGGCTTATGATCCAGCCCCTATTTGGATCAGTAGGCTGTTAAAATAGTAAAGGTAAAGAAAAAAGTTCATTTCTCTGTTGCACTGAATTTCCACACCACAGGCTGGGTCTATTCCAAGAAATGCTAAGAGATAGGAAAGAAACAAATTAAATCTTACGACGCATGGTGATTTGCAAAGACAGCCACAGGAATTCCTCCCATCCCCACAAGCATGGCCTCTGTCATGTGAGTTACTCATTCTTTCCATCTCGAAGTGGGATCTATTTCCCTTCCCCTTGTACTTGGAATGACCCAGTAACTTTATTGCACAAGATAAGGCCAACATGACGCAGTTGAAAATCCAAACTGTAACTTTTGACTCCCCCAGATTTAAGTATTAATGGCCCACTGTAGCCTTACAATAACATCAATACTCAATTAACTCACATCATCTTCATTATATGCATTACGTATAGTGAAAATGTGTGAGAACCACCTGAGATCATCTTTTATGTAACAGTCTGCTGGGAAGCACACTGCTCCCAGGCAGGCAGCTGGTGTCACTGCCTCGGCTCTAATGGCATGTGGCCCCTTCTCTCCACTGTGAACAGACCAAGGCACAGTCCATGTGCACAAATCTTGATAAATTTTAACTTTTACAATAGATCTCCATACCTTTATAGGTGTTGATGTTGTTGTTGTTAGGTGCTGTTGAGTCATGTCTGACTCACAGCAACCCTTATAGGGTTTTCAATGGTTAATTATTTTGGGATTGCCTCAGAAGTGGATTGTCACATCCTTCTCCCATTTTTGCTGTGCTGGGAATGGAACCAGGGACCTCAGAGACTGCAGAGCAGCACTCTACCATCTGAGCTAAATCCCAGCCCATTCTTATGGTTTGTTAGGTGCCGTTGAGTCAGTATCTGACTCATAGTGACCCTCATAGGGTTTTCAATGGCTAATTGTTTCAGGATTGCCTTGGGAGTGGATTGCCAGGCCCTTCTCCCATTTTTGCGGTGCTGGGAATTGAACTCAGGACCTCAGAGACTGCAGCGCAGCACTCTACCAACTGAGCTAAATCCCAGCCCCATTCTTATGGTAGCAAATGATAAAAAATAGGCCATTATCTACACACATACCACACAACCATGACATACCTAACCTTTCCTTAATTTTTTCAACACCTTGAGGCTATGCCGTTCATCTGGGAGCAGTAAATCTTTCCCTCAAAAAAAATCAGCATTATTCCACCCAGATCCAACCCATGTTGTTCAGGGTATGACTAAATGTAAATTTGCCAATGAAGGTCAAGAATTTGATGGAGGGTTGCATTAAATACCATTTTTCTTTAGAATACATTTGATTTTCTCCTGATTCTGCTGGAAAATGTTACATGGCACTTTCCAATTATTTTCAGGTATACCACACTTCTAGAAACTTAACTAGGCTCTCTTTGCCACCTCCATAAACTCAAGTCCAGGTTATTTCATCTTAAAGGGACAAAGGCTGTTTCTTTTTCCATGGAAAGTACAAACACTCCAGTTAATAGAGCAGAGTCCATTTGGTAAATGGCTCCCAACCCTTCACCACAGCACTTTCCTTCACTCTCTGACAAACCAGCTTGTCACTTGTCATACTGCCATTTTTCACATATGGGAAATACATATGCAACTGTTCCTCTGAAAGCATTAGCTCTTCCAAGAGACTACACAAATATTTAACATGAGTATTCGGGGCTGGAGATAATAGTTCAGTGGTAGAGCATTTGCCCAGCATGTGCAAGGCCCTTGGTCCAATCCCAGCACTAAAAACATAAAAAAATAAGTAGTTAGGAGGTAGTATCTCACTTCAAAGTAGTTTGATATTCTCAGGTAACAAGGAGCCACTTGTTTCAATCCTTACCTCAAATTTTTCAGGAACATGAAGTTTAGGAGATGGAACTCCTACAAGGTAGTCAATTACAACCATTATCACTATTGTGAGAAATACAGCAAAGTCACTGATTGTCGATCGCACCTATGTTAAAGAGATGAGATTAACAGAAACACAGAAATTCAGAGACCTTTCTGAAGAATTCCTTATGTTTCACAGATAAAATATTTCACTACCAAGTATGGGATAGGATTTTTAAATCAACAATGTCATCAGTGACACACATCTCTATATCCAATTCTTTTCCTAAAATAAGAAACAATTCACAACTAACCGACCCTTTCTTAGGGTATCATTGTCTTCCTACTGTGAAGTCAGACATGTAATAAAAAGAAATTAGTTATAGTGAAATATGTATAACCACTTGCATAAAGCACTAACTTTAAATATTATATTATTGTTCTTAAGTAAACCAAGACAATAAAAAATACAGACATGAACATGACAAAATTCCAAAATTACATCCCAGTTACCTTGGTAGGAAAATAACGCTTGGTCTTAAATTGCTTGAGGAATGAAGACAGAAAAAATGTTGTGAAAAATAAGATGACACACCAAAATAGCACATCTGGAATATAAGGTCCATGAAGACCGCAGGCTGGTCCTACGAAGACACCGTGGAAGGCTTTACATTTCTGGAGGAAAGAGCAGGAAGGGGCAGAGATGGAGAGGTTCTCAAATATCCAATGAATTATTAGTGAACCTCACTGACCCGACAAGTTGCAGGTTTCACTTAGAAAGATTCATCAACTATGACACAGCATCAACTAACATAAGACACACCCTGAGTTCAGAGATGTCATGATTTGTCCACTCAAATCACTGAAATGGAGTGCTCTGCCAAGTTCCTCCTGTCCTGCGGGTACAGACCCCTCAGGGAGAGGCTCCTGGTGAGGGGTGACAGTGAAACATCTCCACTCCATTTCACCCGTCCACAACCTTATTATCTTTCCTGTGTCTCTGATCAGGTGGTTTAAAACGAAAGTAGCAGACAGGAAATTGCTATCGTGCTGTTGTAATGCTGAAAGCTGCTATGACTATGGTGACCTAGCTCTTCTGACCTGACTCAGACTGGGGAATTAAAACCATGGTCTTCTATTAGCAGTACATTGGCCATTAAAATGATATTCCTAATAACAAAATTGCCTGCAGCTATAGCCCTGTGGCATCCTATCCCATCAGATCTCAGAAGCTAAGCAGGGTTGGACCTGGTTAGTACTTGGATGGGAGATTGCCTAGGAACACCAGGTGCTGTAGGCTTGGGAGAAGGACCCAGCAACCCACTCCCAAAAAACAATCAGCCACTGAAAACCCTATGAATAGCAGAGAAGCATGACAATAATGTTTCACCAGCTGTATGTAGGGTCACAATGAGTCGGACCCTGACTCGACAGCACCTAACAACAATAGCAACAACAAAATCAATAACATACTAAAAAATATAGCACAATATAATGCACTTAAATAAGTCTATTGACTTGGTTTTCCTTTTGGGGGAAAAAGTAACAAAAAAGCAACCATAAATTAACAAAAGCACATGCCTCTAAAGTCCTTTTTCTTACTTACAGTCTAAAAACTATAACTCATTTTAACAAAAACCAAAACAAACAAAAAAAAAACCTCAAGTTTACCAAAAGAAAAACAGTTAAAGGTTCCATTATTTTCAATTTCCATGTGCTGAAATTAACAAACTTAATCCATTCCAGGGATCAAGAAATTAAAAAGTAAAAAAAACAAAATAACCACTTAACAGGGTTTTCCCTTTTGTTTTGTTTGGTTTTGTTTTTTAATAATGCTGGGGACAGAACCCAGAGTCTTGAGCACATTAACAACAGAGATTGAGCCACACCTCCAACCTCTAAAGTGGCCTTTTGGATATCAAGAAAGCACACTGAAAAGACCTGTATCAATAATATCAAACCATCCTCCCCACCAAGAAATAAATTCTTAAACAAATCATTTTTAATAATTCAGTTAACTCATACACCTCTTTCATTATAAAAAATGACATTTTAAATGTTGTTGTTAGGTACCATTGAGTCAGTATCCGAGTCAGTGACCCTATGTACAACAAGTGAAACACTATAGTTGTGCTTTTCTGCTATTCATAGGGTTTTCAATGGCGAATTGACTTTTGGGAGTGGGCTGCTGGGTCCTTCTCCCAAGCCTACAGTGTCTGGTGTTCCTAGGCGGTCTCCCACCCAAGTACTAACCAGGCCTGACCCTGCTTAGCTTCCAAGATCTGACGGAATCAGATGCCATAATGGTTTGGCTGCAGGCGACTTTTTAAATATGAAGCAGTAAAACATGAATCTAAGTTGATTAATTATTGTTACTGCTCTGTGGTTTTTTTGCTGTTGCTTGCTTTTTTGTTTTTGCCATAGTGAGGAGTCAAGCCAGGGTCTCCTACATGCTAGACAGGTGTTCTACCACTGAGCTACAACCTCAGCATCCCCCACAACCTTTTTAATTTTTTCTTTTGAGAGAAAAGTTCTCACTAAATTGCGAAGGCTGCCTCTGGCCTCGAACTTAAACTCTCCTGCTTCACCTTCCTGAGTTGCTGGGAGTACAGGCATGTACTACAGCACCCCCCTTGTTACTGAATGAATTAGCACCATCCATTGGAACTTTCTGCTATGGAAATGTTATGTATCTGCACTGTTCCATATAGAAGCTAGAAGTTATAGGAGCTGAATGGGCACCTAAAGTGCGGCTGCTCAACTGAGACACAAAAACTTTTTTTTAAAGATGTTGTCTTGCTACATAGCCCAGTTTGGCCTCAAACTCATGATTCTTCTGCTCTGACCTCCCTAATGCTGAGATTACAGGCATATGCCACCTTGCACAGTTCTAGGAACAACATTTTAATAATTCCTTCTTGAAAGTGAAATTCAGTTGCCTTTTATCTCACTTACCAGCTTCATTCCTTCCAGCCTGTACTTTCACTCTTTCTTACTTTCAGCCTATACATCACTCCTTTCAGCCTGTACAGCTGAACCTAGGGATTTGCACATCCTGTGCAGGTGCTGTACCTCAGCCCATTTTTAATTTTATTTTTTAATTTATTATTATTATTATTATTATTATTATTATTTTTTTTTTTTTTTTGTTTGTGTGTGTGTGTGTGTGTGTGTGTGTGTGTGTGTGTGTGTGTGTGGTACTGGGGGTTTGAACACAGGGCCTCGTGCTTAAGACTGCCTCTGGTCTTGAACTTGCAATACTCTTGCCTCTGCCTCCTGAGTCGCTGGGATTAAAGGTGTGCGCCACTGCACCTGGCTCATTTTTTATTTTTTATCCTGAGTCATGTTTCCCTAAATTATGCAGGCTGTCTCTGGCCTTGAACTCACGATCTTCCTGCCTCCACCTCCCACTTTGCTGGGATTATAGGCATGAGCCACCACGCTGGGTCTCAGCCTATACTTTCTAGTGCATCATTCAAAGATGGGGTAAGAATTATTTGGTTAAAGCACTGTATTCTGAAAACATAGTATATATCCACTGATCAAGAAGAAAAGTACAGTCAGAAAAGCTAAACCACAAGATCAATGTGACATTTACAAGATCCTGTAATTTTTTTTTTTTTTTTTTTTTTTTTTTTTTTTTTTTTTTTTTTTTTTTTTTTTTTTTTTTTTTTTTTTTTTTTGCAGTACTTGGGGTTGAATCCAGGGCCTCCTACTTGTATGCTTTGCAAGTGCTGGACCACTGAGCTGCTCCCCCAGCCCACTTTTTTTACTTTTCGAGACAGGGTCTCGCTAAATTACGCAGACTGCCTCTAGTCTCGAACTTGCGATCCTCCTGCCTCTGCCTCTGAGTTGCTGGGATTAAAGGCGTGCATCACCAGGCCCCGCACTGTATTTCTTAGTAGACTTACAGGAACAGTGAGGTTTCCCCAGGAAATACTGTGTGCTGTGACATTCTTTTTCTTCCACAGTTGCAGGGTTTCATTGCTAGGATTAGGAGGTTCAGCACATACACACCTGAAAAGCAGAGCAGGGCACATTTTGAGGATACTGCATTTCATGTTTATATTTACTAAATTGGTGGCCCAGTGTGGGAGCTTCTCACTTCTTCACTTTTATTCCATGAAGTAAAGCACAGAGACTCGAACATGAAAATGTTCCAGAAACAACAAAATGGAATGTCTGGGTGATACAAATAAAACCAACACAAGTATCTAAAATAACAAGTTTACTTCACAGAACTGGTTGGATTGATCCCTCAGGAAGGAGAGTTATTTTCTTTAAAAATAAGAAGTCCCGAGCTGGGCACGGTGGCGCAGGCCTGTAATCCCAGCCAGCGGCTCAGGAAGCGGAGGCAGGAAGATCACAAGTTCGAGACCAGAGGCAGTCTGCATAACTTAGCAAGACCTTGTCTCAAAAAGTTAAAAAAAAAATATGGGCTGAGGGTGCTGCTCAGTGGTCCAGCACTTGCAGAGCATGCAAGTGGGAGGCCTTGGGTTCAACCCCCAGTACTACAAAAAAAATAAAATAAGAAGTCCCCACATTTTGCAAGGTTGCTCTTTGCTAACCCTCATGTCCTCAGCCACCATGGTAGCCCAACTGTCTTCTGCTGTTCCAACACACATACACTACATTCCAAATAAAGGTCCCTGAACCATGGATCTGCTGTGGCTCTGACAGGCCCTACTACCCATACACACCGGTTTCCAATCTTAAAGCTCATTCTTTTTGGTGTGTGTGGTGCTGGGTATTGAAACCAGGGCCTCATGCATCCTAGACCAGTGCTCTACCACTCAGCTACATCCCTAACCCTAAAGACCTGTTTGCTGAGAAAGAAATAAACCATAGTTTTTCATCAGCACAGGACTAGGAGATGTGTAAGACAGTTTAGGTCATAGCTAGAGCCATTTTGACTGCCTGAAAAACACAGAAACACACATAAGCAAAGAAACCTTCAAATGTGAATCTAATTTATGAAAGGAAGAAAAGAACATGAATACTCCCAGTTAGATTACGAAATGTTTGAGGAAAGGCAAGTGGGTAGATGAGAAGCTGCCTGGGCTCTGCCGTTTACTAGCTGATTGATCCAAGGCAATTTTCATCCTCTTCAGAGCTTCAGTCCCTTCACACAGCAAAGGGGCTATGGCCTTAAGTAACTGTGTGGTGAATCAGCCAGGCCTCCCCACTATACCTGCAGATGCTTACAGAATGACAGGTGAGCGAGGCCTGTTAGCACAACTACTCAGCCAGAAGGATACAGTTCTACCTGCCTGGCACTAACACAAAAGCTACGCTTCATGAAGGTCAGTGGGATAAACGGCGGGGAAAGAGAGAAAAAAAATAATAACATTAAAGAGTAAAGCACAGCCGGGTGCAGTGGCACACGCCTTTAACCCCAGCGACTCAGGAAGCACAGGCAGGAGGATCCCAAGTTCAAGGCCAGAGGCAGCCCAGGTAACTTAGGGAGACCCTGCCTCAAAATACAAAGTAAAAAATAGGCTGAGGCTACAGCTCAGTGGTGGAGTGCTTGCAAAAAAGCATGCATGAGACCCTAGGGTCAATTACCCAGTACCACAAAAATAAAATAAATTAAAAATAATAAAGCACATAAGAGCAAAGACAACAGCTCATAAGAAATTTGGCATCAAAGTGTCTCTGATATTTTCAAATAGGTCACTGTCCTCCAGGAATTTTCACATGCCTCCCTTTCATCCATGGAAGTTGAAGGTGTACAGGAAGGCAATGACAGTGGCAGAGGAAGAAGGTGGGAGCATGGGGGGAGGGGGAGCACAGGGACATGGGCTTAGGTGGGCAGAGAAGAAAGATTGTAGCCTTCCTGTCTTTCAATGACCACATGTCTCCATGTAAGTCGACCAAATGGAGACCCCCATTTACCAAACACAACTATTAAAAACAACAAACACAGGTATCCCCCTAGATATGTATGACTTTAACAGACCATGTTACGGAATACATTGACCAACCTTTTGTAACTATTCCGTTCTACTTTTCAAAACCTATTTTATTCTAGAGTCCAAAATTATTTTCATGTCATGCTTTCCTCATCACAAACACTCCACTAAGCAGAATATGAAATGCACTAAAATTCTGCTTAGTAAAACTTTTCAGTAAATACCAACAAGCTCTAAAAATATTGGTAAAGTGCCCATTTCAGCACCATGTATCCTAAAATCGGGACGACAGAGAGTGGATTAACATGGCCCCTGTGCAAGGATGACTAACCAATCTGTAAAGTATTCCATATTTTTAAAAGATCAGCAAAGATATAAACTGTAAGAAATATCCAAGCGCTGCAGGCTAGGGAGAAGGACCTGGCAATCCATTCCAGAAACAATCCGCCACTGAAAACCCTATGAATAGCAGAGAAGCACTGACATAGTGCTTGGTATGGCACAGTGTCAGGGAGTATTTCGTTCTGTTGTACATAGGGTCACTGTGAGTCTGCCCCGACTCAATGGCACCTAATAACAACCACCATACACCTAGGATTTGGTTAAAAAATATAAGAAATCATATGGTAGGTTAGTTGCCAATCAAATTTCAGTTGGACAATCCAATTCAAACAGGAGACTGTCAAATATACACACATGAATTAAGTTAATTCAGTGAACATAACTGAATGAGCTTGATTAACTTTATGCCCATGGAGTGCTTGGGCAGAATCTCATCTGAAACAAACACCTGAACTGCCATATGGCTAGATGGGTAGTTACAGCCAGATACAGTGACCATCACATGGCAACAAAATCCATTTCCTCAGGCTCTGACATCCTGGCAAAAGCATATTTTAAAATTAGGGAGAAAGAGAAGGACTTACGAGTAGCTGGTCAGCTCATCTAAGTTGTTGTGCATATTAAACGTATATACTTCTCCTAAATGAAAGAGCTTCTCCACAGCTTCATAGATGAAGATGATGCAAATGAGCGCTGCGAAAGCCTCTTCTGTAAACCGAGTAATGTAACACACAAGACTGCTCGCATCTGTCGCAACCAAAACGATGCACAAGAAAGAGGTCCACAGACCAATACTGGTTCTCAAAGATAGATAGGAAAGATGATAATCTCTGTTTAGAAACAAAAATGTGAACATGATCAACATATATGTATGGAGTAGCATTTATACCCCAACTTTTTCATAACTAGCAATAAGTACATAAAAACATGATTCCTAATGAACATGAATTACAGGATGACAAAACAATGTCTAGGATAAAGCTCAGTGTGCTTTTTTGTTTCACCTTGTTAGGTGTTATATAAAAGATCTTCAGTGAAAATCTATGAGGTGATAAATATTTCCAAATCATTAGACCATGTCAGTAAATGATAAATAAAACAACAATTGTAGCCAAGCCCCTCCAAAGATCCAGAAGTTGTGGGTGTCAACATGGTACAGACACCTGTAGCTCCAATATCCACCATCACCATTACCTCCTCTTCTTCCACCATTATCACCACTTCAAAAAGGAAATCACTATGAGAGTCTATAATTATGGTCATTTCTTTTTCTATTGGTCTATGCAGCATGCCAGATCAGAGTCAGAGCCAGCTTATAGTGAGCACAGAATCAGAATAGAAGAGTTAGAACAGTCATGTATTTTAAAGCATCAGGTTGTGTCCGGCTAAAATATTCGACTGCATTTATGTCCCACAGTATTCGAATTCAAAGTTTACCAGCACAGGTACCTGTTTCCACACTATGAAGGACCTTGCTAGGGACATGGCCCTGACCTCACACAGGACTGATTGATAAAGTCAGCCTGGACCTCCATAATCCACCTCTCTCCATACTTCCTGCATAAGCCCAACATATCACCTAACAGTTCAGATAAACACCTTCTTACTGTTTATGTTTGCTAGCACAGAGGATTGTTGTGGTTCTTCAAGTGGTTTATTTATCCACTGAATTTAAACTGATGGGCAACCTTATTTTCTACATCTCCGAGTTGCTGAGTAGGGATGGTGGTAGGGGCCTTGCTCAGGTCAACCACACAGCAGTCTAAAAATACTGAAAATATATTTATTGATCAGATCCTTTTAAGCTCTGTGTATGTAACATGAACTTAATAAACAGTATAACATAAAATTGCACACGTGCAAACACCTGTGATGAGCAGAGAACACTTACTTACCTGCAGAATTTAAATAAAATTTTTTCAAAGACTAGCACTGGGCCTGTGCTCCCCAGTATGGTTAGAGGCTGCCCAGCGAATAGTGAGTAGGCAATCCCAGTTAAGGATGCTCCAAAAAGAGACTCTATCGCACTCTGTTTAAGGAAAAAAGAAATGAATAGAAGCAACACATCACAAACACATCTCTAACCTATGGTAACACATGGAAGACATCTGGAAAACAGAAATACTAACCAAGTAGTTAAAAACATAAAGCCAACACAGCACAGAGCCTTAAAATTAAATTTCATATATAGAAAATTACAAATACATTTAAATACATTCAGAAAATTGCTCTCTTTTTGTATATTTAAGTGAACATTTTATAATCCTCCTTAAATCAAAACAATACTCTGAGGCACAAAGAGCAAAGAGTAAATGGAAAACACATATAGAGGGGCTCAGCTTCATCTATGGAGACTTTATTTTTAAGTCTGTGGCAAGTAAAAAAAGCACATATTATTTTTACTATTTCTATAGGTCTGATATAGTTCATTTAAAAAATAAGAGACATTAAAATACTCAGTATGGTGATCCAAAAAGAATCAAATAGATAATACATTAACACGTGATCCTTTCTCAAACTGATTTCTAAAGAGCAACCTTCCACATATTTTAATCTAACATGATAGGCTTAATCATTTGATCTAAAAATGAAATACTTAACACAATAGATGAAAATATATCTCTGTAAAAAAATTGTAGTAATCATAAGTATCTTATCATTAAAGCTTGATAAAAAAGATAAAAGGAGAAAATCAAAGTCTCAGAGGAATTTTAAATCAAAGCTAGTACACTGGTTTTATACCACAACCAGCATTTCATCCTGATTAGGTTACTAGATGGTAAAGGGTTGATGATAGGCTATGCTGCTTCACAAAGGGGAGAGATCAGAAAGAAAGGAAAGAATAGTTTACCATTCACAAACATCATGGCCAGGGGGAAGCACTATCCAGAAAGGAAAGTGTGAAAAACAATGTTCCAGAGCGGGGGGGTAGGGCAGCAGCAGGCAGACAGGGCAGACAGGAAGTCTAGTGACTGACTACCAGTGACGACCAGGTGTTGAGCCATGACTGTGTCTTAACCTTTACAAGTCTAAGCTTTCTCATTTTTAAATAGGGGTGATAATAAGTAGCTAAACTTAGATATAAGTCATGCTTGTGGAAACATCTAGAAAGCAGTGTCTGGCACCTGGAACACAGTACAGGGCAGTGAGTCTCCTCATCAACTCTCATTTTCCAAAGTCAGAATCACAAAACAGAGTAGACAATAAAAGTATAATTCAACTATTAGAATAAAAATAGGACAAAGCCCACAGAGAAACTGATCTTTCAGAAACATAGGAGAAGCATCTATACTAACAATACCCTTGTGAATCCTATGGAATAAATTTGTTTCCTTGCCATGAGCAAACAAGTTTGTGCTTCAAGACCCTGATAAGCCATCACTAAAATCCTTAATTCTATTAGAACAGGTACACTTAGGAATAAGTTTAGGAAGAGCTCAAGTTAAAATTTAAAAATGGGTAAATGACAGCCAAAGAAAGCAAGCAAAAAAACTGAGAAAAAGGAGGTAATAGAAAACCTTTAACTGGAGTAGATGGGCAAAAGCTAAGGTCCCCCTCAACCTTGGGCTAAAAGAACAGTAGTGCAATATAAAACCTGCCTCTCACCAAACCATCATCCCCTACTGACACATTTATGGAAGCAAAACTTCCCCTTACCCAGACCTACCTCTTTGCTTAGAAACTATTTCTATATCCACCCTCAAACTGAACCCTTTCCCTGAGGAACCCTGGGCCATGTCCTGTCCTCCACAATGGCTGCAGCCTGGGAGTCCCTGCTCGGCCCACAGAAGCCCTCCCGCACACGCGCACACCGCTCCACCACAGTGCTAGGTCACTGCCTGCCTGCTCAGCCCTCCACCTCCAAACCTCCAGGTGGATCTTCGCTAAGTGATACCACCTTCGTTCCTCTGCCAGGGCTCTAACTGCAACTGCATCTGATCTGCAGGGTCTGCCTGCGCCTCTACCCACGGGCCCCTCCAGTCCATAAATCCAGGTAATTTCCCACTCTCTTCCTCCTCTCCCTCTCTCTTCTCAAGCTCAGCCCTACTGGTACAGGAGCGATCCCAAATATTTCCTTTTCCTCCTTACTCAATGGAGGCCGAAACTGCACTTCCTGACGTGTACATTTCTACTTGAAGTTCTTTTTTTTTTTTTTTTTTTTTTTTTTTTGCAGTACTGGGGGTTGAACCCAGGGCCTCGTGCTTACATGCTTTGCAAGTGCTGGACCACTGAACTGCACCCCTAGCCCCGCCCCCACTTTTTTTTTACTCTTTGAGACAGGGTCTCACTAAGTTACGCAGACTTCCTCTGGTCTCCAATTTGCGATCCTCCTGCCTCCGCCTCCCAAGCCCCTGGGAATACAGGCGTGCGCCACCGCGCCCAACCTGCTTGAAGTTCTAACAAAGAAACAAAGAACTCGCATATCCCCTCCATGCCATCTTCCTCTGGAACCCCCTGCTCTGTTTCTGTTTCCTCAGTTCCCACCACTGTCCCTCCGCCTGGGTCCCGGCACACACCCGCATGGTACTGATACCTACAGCATCTGATCTCTCTTGTGTAGGTTAGGACTTCTGAGGACAGGGGAATGTGCTCTTCCTACACTTGTCTATCCTTCTCCGAGGCCAAACACACTATCCCAGACAGGATACTGAACAGCAGAAGGACAGTCCGTGAGCAAAGAAGAAGCACTTCCATGATGGCAACAGACAAAACACATCTCCACAGGGACTAGCCAAGTCACATGCACTATTTCCAACAGCAAATAAAGCAGCTTGCGAAAAATATGTACATTTAATACCATGGTTAAAGAATAAGGTAAAAAGAATATAAATAATCACATATAAAGTCAGAGTTGAAAGAAAATTTCCATTGTCAGGTTTACCTCATGTTTAGGTCATGAAATACTTTAATTGAATAATTATTATTACTTAACTTTGGCTATTTTTTAACCTCTATGTATAAATGTACAGACTTTTCCCTCAAGAATAAATATGGTTAAATAAAATTCACTTAAGGACTTAAGAATTATAAATTATCTTATTTAAGGCCATTAAAATATATATAAACATCCCTCCTAAAAAAAAAAAAAAACACAAGATTTTACAAAGTACTACAGCTCCTAATACAGTCTTACCACATACAGAAAAACACTGCAATTTTCATAGTCACATCAAAGAATGGAGGCAACGTTCAATTACATTTTCCAAATAGAAGCTCTGGCTATTTTCATGTAGGTTACATAACAGCAAAATGAAGGTAAACATCCCTTAAAAAGCCCATCATGTCTACAATTTTGTTCTATCCTTCCAAATGATCTAGTGTGGCCAATAAGCCAGAGCTGAGGTGGTAATACAAACCATAGCTCTAACCCTGTGATCTCTTATAGGATGAAGTGGACCCATCAATAAATTCCTCTACCCATGACCCACCCAGAATCAGCTCAATTTGTCTCACCCACAGTCCACCCACCACACAGATGACAAGGGAAATCTGTTCACATTATAAACCATTCCATCCAGCAAGGCAGGATAAACCTTTTATTTGTTCGCTTGTTTATTTATTTCATTTATTTATTTTTTTTTTACCTCCACTGTGCATCTTCTCCTGTTCATATGGCTTCCCCATGTTTTCCACAGCAATGACCTCTGGGGAAAGTCTGCTTTGGGACAGGTTAATCATGCTGTGGGTAGACTCTTCGGATACAGTATGGATCGGATAGTGAGACAAATGCATCCAGACACTTGCCTCTGGAACTAAGAGCCTGGCCACTACCAATCTTTGTACTCACTATTCTGCCTTCTGTAGCTTCTCCAAGCAGCCCTCCAAAAGTGATTACAGGAGACATACAGGCACAGTATAGGAAAAGAACCGAGGCCAGGCACTGCAGGCTTAATGCATCCTTGAAGTCACTCAAGAAAAAAGGTGCTTTCCTTTTGATGTCAAGTATCAAACCACCAAAAAGCCTAAATAGGTGAGATGAGACTTGTCAAACTGTACACTAGAGGACTCTAGCTCGTTCAAACTAAAACTATGGGCTACATAAAAGAAACTGCAGGTGCCTACTGTTTTGTCAACAAAAATTAAATTCCAGTTTAAATCATGGTATACATTACGGAAGACACACTCATTGAATCTAATCTACTGATGACAGAGGAGATAGAGCTAAGACATACACATCATTTTATGGGCTATAATCTTAAAAGAATGCAGGCAAATGACTTTAGGAGTTAATGTAACTTTGACACAAATATGCAAGAAAATGTACAATAAACAATACGTAAGGAATCATTCATGAAAATGTGCGTAAGTAATTCTATCAATGGTCTAACATTATAAATCTTAAAGGCAACAATCAGAAACATAAGAAGGCAATTGCAATCCAAATAATCTTTAACATGAATATACTGTGCTGTGCTTAGTTGCATTAAGCAGTTAATTAAATGATAATTTTAACAACTTTATTTATATGAATATTCTATCTAGGAAGTAGAAAAATCTAAAGAACTATTTTGGTATGTTTAGTTGATTATATATGTAGTCAAACTACTATGTATATTAGTAAAACTAAAAAGTTTAATGAGTAGATTCAAAATCTATATTTATGTTAAAACACTAAAGCCACATCATATCAATTTTTTATTTTAAATTAGATTTTGGATACATCTAACTTGAAAATACTTGAATAAAATACAAGCTCTGTGAGAGGCAGGCAGATTTCTTCACTTATTGCCACATCTCCAGTGCCTACAACACAGAACACTGCCTGGCTGGTGATGTAACTAATAATTCAAAAAAGTTTTATGAGTCAGAAAACAGGCAATTATTCAAATACCAAACACAAAACAATAGGCAAAAAAAAGTACTTGTAAGCGTTCTAATGCTTTAGATGTATTAAGCTTTACCATTCTAATTTTCTTAATGTTAATACTGAAATAAATCCTAGATACAGAAGTTGTTATTGTATAAATAATCCCATAGCAAGGGCAGTCAGCTTTCAATAAAATGGCAATGATAATCTGGGAGATGAATCTACATCACCAAGTCAATAACTGATTACTTTAACAGGTGGGTGATAGAGGCTCTTAGTGACTGAGAGGGACAGGCATTAACTCAGGCTTCTCAATGGCCAACCCTGGCTCTGTCTTAAGTTCCAAGAAACAGCAGCCAACAAGAGACCTGCACTGTCTGCACAGGAGTGGAGTCCTATTCTCTACTGTATCCATGGAGACGAACACAGTTCATTAGTCAATGAACTCACTGGGAATTTAAGCTTCAGCAAAGTCTACCTTCAGTGTGTCAGTTACTTTCCTCATTTATAGTACATTTTAAGGCATGTCACTGAAATCACTAATGGCATGTTTCTGTTCATCAACAAAGATTTCATATTCTGTATCTCTTATTTCACACTGACCACCAGCAGACAATACAGACTCAATAGCCATAAGCTCCTCCATAATATGCAAACACTGTAACATTTATCTGCTTCTACAAGTATTTTAAACATACTTTTAATATGTTTCTACCTGGCACTATTTCTATTCTTCACTCCAAAGATTAACTTTTTAAATTTTTCTAACAAAGTTTCCAGAGATCTTTACTGAGGTTTAATGATGCTTGTCCATCTAATTTTATGGTATCTCATGATACAAAGTTGACTTAAGAGATTTAAAACTAGGTATAACACAAGAAAAATCACTCATTATGATTCTTCTTCCTTCCCATAATTCTCTAACTTGACATGAAAAATTGTAATAGGATACTATACCATTTTAAGAACCTTCCATAGAGACAATAGAAATTCACCTATATACCAGATAGCTGCAATCTCTCAACATATGGCCCCTTATTTTTATTTTCAACTAAAGCTTGGTATATAATATTAAAATTATTTTTAAATATATATAAATATCCTTAATGTAATATATGTGAAAAAATATTATGCATGATTAACTTCTGAATACTTGGAAAGAATGAGAATGTTGGTGCCATTCTCAGCAAATCAACCTCTACTCGAAAAAAAAACACAGGCATTTGTACGCACCGTCCTGTCCTCTGCAGCTCAGGCCCAGCATGATGAGCGGCCTCCTTTGGAGTCTCACCAGATGTGGGGGCGGACCCATTGGGAAACACAGGAATCTTTCTCTTTTCCTGAATTTCACAAAAGTATGTTTTCAGAAAGGATTTTTGAAAAACTGGAGATGGTATCTTTGATTAGAAAGTACATGTGCTTTTCTATGGGTTACACATCTAGTCTGTGCTCCTAGAAAAAATGCTTCCCAATGCAACATTCCTTTTTAAATAAATTGTACGTTAGGATAAAATCTAACACATTTCTATTCATATTTTAAATTTATCATCAACTTTTTACATCTTATATTCTAACATCAATATTCTATAAGACATATTCATATATTCCACTTCAAGTTATTATACCCCAATAGCTATGAACACAAATATCTTCCAAAAAAGCGTATCTCCAAACTGTTCATATTAACTATGGAAAAATGCATTTTATATTAATTTTGGACATTTCTTTTATTAAAATATTTCCCTTAAAAAAGAAGTAGCACAAGAGTTGCTTCTCAAACATGTTTCCATAAAAATCAATTGTCCCTTACATCTTATTTTAAATTCAAGAGTACCACTTCAGTGATACATGATCTTCTCGCTTGTGTTCCTTATCGGGTAACAGGGCTAAAAAGAATACGTGTGTGTACACACAAGGACACGTAAGGGGACAAGAGAGAGAAGGAAGTGGGAAGGAGGCAGACACAGAGAGGGGGAGAAAGATGAGTAGTTCCAGAACGGGCCAGGAGTCACAGGCTCTGGCAGGGCTACCAATATAGACAAACTGGTCTCCATGGTCAATATTTACAGAGTAGCAAGACTCATCTATAAACACAAGATTACCATTTGAAAATGTCAAAATTAAAACTAACATCTTATATCACAGGGGAAAGGGAAAACCAAATTATAGAATTCCTAGAGACCAAAACCAATGGAAAACACTACATATTATAATCCATGGGACACACCTAAAATGTCATTTAAAAATGAAGCACAGAGCCGGGTGAAGTGGTGCACGCCTATAATCCCAGTAGCTCAAGAGGTGGAGGCAGGAGGATCACAAGTTCTAGACCAGAGGCAATCTGCATAACTTATCGAGACCCTGTCTCAAAAAGTAAAAAATGGGCTGGGGGTGCAGCTCAGTGGTCCAGCACTTGCAGAGCATGCAGGCATGAGGCCCTGGGTCCAACCCACATTACCACAAAAAAAAAAAAAAAGCACCAACCCAGGTATGGTGGCACATACCTGTAACCCCAGCACTCAGGAGGCTGAGGCAGGAGGATTACAAGTTTAGGCCAGGCTGGGCTTAATAGGGAAACCTGATCATTAAAAAAATCAAAATAAAAAAATTAAGTACTTATACTAAGAAAATTTAGCTGGGTACGGTGACGCACACCTGTAATCCCAGCAACTTGGGAAGCGGAGGCAGGAGGGTCGTGAGTTTGAGGCCACAGGTAGCCCTGTGTATCAAGACCTTGTCTCAAGATAAAAAAATAAAAAAGGGACCAGGGGTACAGCTCAATGTGCAAAGTATGTGTGAGTCCCTGGGTTCAACCCCCTAGGACTTGGGGGAAAAAAAGAAGAAGAAAAGTTTTAAAAGGAAAAGAATAAATATCCCAGGTAGAAAATGTAGAAAAATATTCACTAAAGCATAGTGGAAAGAATAAAGTAAAACAACTAACAGCAGAAAATGAGGTAGAAAAATGATGTATTTTTTAAAAAAAGTAAATAAGGAATAAGTTTTAAAACTTTTTCTGTTTGAAAAAGATAATACATGATTAACCTGTTAGCTAAACAATATAAGATATGGCAGGGAGGTAATAATCTCACAAAATGAGGAAAAACACATACATAGATAGAGGCATAACTCTTTTCAAGTAAAGCAAAAAACCTGGATGAAATGGGTAATATACCCCAGAAAAAAAGAGAAAGCCTACGTAAGCCAATTTCCATAGAAGAAAGAAGCAATGTGTTGAAATTTACCATTGACAAAAGATGCAAGCTCAAAAAATTTTACCAAGGAATTTTTTCAGATTTTTTTTTTCTTTTGGTATTTTAAGAGAGTCTTGCTATGCAGCCCAGGCTGGCCCAGAACTCATGATCCTCCTGCCTCAGCCTCCCAAGTGCTAGGATCACATGCATGTGCCACTGCATTTGGCTTTCTTCCAAACTTTTGAAATCAAATTATCTGACACCATTTAAACTGTTTTAAAACACCACAAAAAGGAAAACTCACATTTCAATGAAACAAGCATGATGATAATACATGAAGAGGGCACAGAAATCTATAGAACAACCTACTCACAAACAATGACATGAGAAAAACAGCAGACACAGACTACCAGCATTCACATGAACAGGCACTGAAGAGAAACAAGAAATGGAAAACTTACAGCTAACGGTCACCCAGGCAAGGTGGGTATGCAGTACGAAGGTAAAGGGGACAAGGTGTGCCATGCTTTCTCTGAATGTGCCTCTTTAAATGTTTGTGGGTTTGTGTCTTGTTTGTCATGCTAGGGAACCAACCCAGGGCCTGGTACACTCTAAGCACGTGTTCTACCACTAAGCTGCATCCCCAGCCAACATGTATTTTGGGGTTTCTTGGGTTATTTTCTTTGTTTTGCTTTGCGGTATGCGGGGGTTGAACCCAAGGCCTTGTGCATGCTTTGCAAGTGCCCTAGCACTGAGCTGCACCCCTGCCTCTTTTCTATTTGGAGACAGGGTCTCACTAAGTTGTGCAGGCTGTCTTTGGCCTCAAACTCCTCATCTGCCTGCCTCTGCTGGAGTCGTCATGGGGATAACAGGCAGGTGCCACCACTCCAGGCTCCGTTTTTATTTTCGAATCATAAAAAATACATAGACTGAAATTTTGATTAAAATATTTAAATGAAAAACAGTAACTCATAGAAGCAAGAGTTCTAGATGCTTACCTGAGAGGGAACGCTTTTTGGTGGCTCTATGCGTATGGAAGGGTCCCACTCTCCTGGAGGCAGGACAGTCACTTGATCCAAAAATTCATCAATTCCAGATAAGAGGTCATTTCTGTCTTTTGCTTTATAAGCTACATCATGAAAAATCTGAAGAAAAAAACACAGTAAATTCACTTTTGATATCATGAATAAATACACAACAAAGATGATTGTCTCAACTCTCACCTATGGCAAGTCTCGCCTTACCCTGAGGGATAACTACAAAGGGTAACAATGATACATGAAAGCCACTGGATAGCCAAGTAAAAGCAGGTCTGAGCACACGAGCCAGAGATGGAAGAATCTGAGACTAAACGCAAACCACCCTGCAGAGGTAAAATCAACAGCGTCTGGTGACTGACAGGCGAAGACAGGACAGAGAAATGAGGCATGGGATCTGACACCCAGGGACAAAGCAAGCACTGATAGAATCTCTCTCTCAAAGGGAGACCAAAGTCCTGATCATGACTAGGCCACAAAGATGATCCCAAAAGGCAAGAGAGAAACTTATGGGGAAATAGAAAAAGTTCAGAGAAAAACTAAAAGAAAAAACATTCTGAAACCTCAGATAGAAAAATACTTCAAAATTCCAAGGTGGCCAATAATTCCAAATGTTAAAAAAAAAGGGTTACAAAACACCACCTGATCCTGAGAAATAGGCCTTTAAGACATGAATGAAGAAGGGTTCGCGTTAGTGTTAGGATTGTGCTCACGGACAGGATTGCAAAGGTGAGGGTTAAAGTTAGGGCACCATACAAAGTTGAATTCAACTGCAGTGTGTGATTGTAGTGCCTGAAATTACGGTTCAAATGTTTGAAGAGTGCATATTTAATAGGCACTGCATGTATCCAGGATAGCGTTTTAAGCTAAACTCAGCCACTGAAAACCCTATGAGGGTCGCTGTGAGTCAGATACCAACTCGACGGCACCTAACAACAACAACAACAACATGAGAGGAAGCAGGCCTACTTCTTCATTTCATAGTGCAAGTGTGTTCAGTTACCTCATCCGTCATAAGCGTGGCAATAGATCTGCCAATCTCGTGGTACTGTAGTGCCTTGCCTGCAGGACCCAATAACAGAAACAGAAACCTAAGGACAGAGCAAAATGCACAGGTGTGAAAATGAGTAAGAATCTAGGCACAAACCCAGGAAAGACCCTCAGACTTTTCCTGCAACCCCCACAGGAATCACTAAGATGGCAGCCGCTGTGCTCCGATTGTTGTTGTTGTTAGATGTTGTCAAGTTGGTGTCCGACTCATGGAGACCCTGGGTACAACAGGTGAAACACTATTGTCAATGCTTCTCTGCTATTCATAGGGTTTTCAGTGGCTGATTAATTTTTAGGAGTGGGTTGCCGGGTCCTTCTCCCAAGACTACAGCACCTGGTGTTCCCAGGTGGTCACCCATCCAAGTACTAACCAGGCCTGACCCTGCTTAGCTTCCCAGATCTGACAAGACCGGACACCACAGTGGTATGACTGTAGGCCATGTTCAGATTAAAGGGATCAAAAAACAAAGACAGGATTCATAACAAACTCCTACATTACCCTATCACATCTGCCTCAATGTAACAGCAACCACAGAAGTGCCTGTCATTGAAAAATCCCACTCTCTAGACTCTTTTGGATTAAACAAATAAACCTGGACTCAATAAAAACCCATTAAATTAGTAAATAAGATGAATAACAATCCCATTAAGTCCTTGAAAGTAAGATTAAACTAAACAGTTAGGAGTATATATTAAAAAATCTCCCATCTCTCAAACTATAGTTCTGGATAAAAGCTTTAAGGTTGTAAACATGGGACTTAACTAATCCCGTTGGGAGGAAAAAGAATTTTTATTTATAACTCCAAATTTAACATTAAACTTCTTATTATGCTAGTGACAAAACAAAAAGTAGTTAAATTCCTACTTGGTTATATCCTTGTTTATACTGTAGTAAAATATTCACTTATCTGAACTTAAAATATTCACTCTATTTTATGAGAATTCACACAAGAAGCCACAGAATTATTCTTCTCACCCATCTCAACAACACTGTTTCATTAATGAAAACTGAGCAAAGAAATTGAAAATAAATATATTTCTATCAAGTTCCTATTAATTCTTCATATTTATTTACAAAAATAATAGGGAAATACATTTTAAAATTAAGTCTCATTCACTATCAAGCTGCTAATGCTAAGAAACTACAGAACTTTCCCTTCTAGGGGTAATAAATGGATCATTCTTTATAATACAACTTGCTGGTTTTTCTTAACTACCCCCAGATTAATTTTTACTTATTATGTATGTTGTTAGGTGCCGTCAAGTTGAGTCCGACTCATAGTGACCCTCAGAGCATTTTCAAGGGTTGATTGTTTCAGAATTGTTTTGGGAGTGGGCTGCCACATCCTTCTCCCATTTTGATGGTGCTGGGGATTGAACCTGGATCCTCAGACAGTGCAGAGCAGCGCTCTACCAAATGAGCTAAACCCCAGCCCTTAGAATGTATACTGAACAGAAAATTTTCATCAGGCCAGAACAAAGTATTTTGCTTAGTTGAAAGGTATTATCCCATTCAGCCAACTTTATGAGGTATTCTCACTTTACAAACAGAACAAAATTTATTTCAGGCTTGACCCTACATGGAGTAAGTGGCTGACAAAAGACTCAACTCCATTCTGACTCCACTGTCTGCACCCAGCATGAGAGAATGTCTAAAATGATTAACAGAGTGGGGAGTGTAGCTCACAAGGAGAGTAAGTGCAGGCCCTGGGTTCAATCTCTACCGCAGATAGATAATTAAATAAAATGATTAACTTTATAACCAAAGCTCCTAAGACATCAAACTTCTTATAAAGGGACAAATGTAAAATTGTTTTAAAAGAATAAGGTTTTATTTATTTTATTTTATAATTTCAGGAAAAAAAGATACCACTTCTACTGTAAGACTCGGAGTACATTAGCATGATGACTGAATATTAACAATTAAAAAGAGCTTTTATTACATGAAGTAAGATGTCTGCTCATTACGTAGTTAAGAATTTCTAGGTTTGGCCAGGCGCGGTGCCACACACCTATAATCCCAGCATCTCAGGAGGCAGAGGCAGGAGGATCACAAGTTTGAGAACAGAGGAAGTCTGGGTAATTTAGTGAGACCCTGTCTCCAAAAGTGAAAAAATGGACTGGGGGGTGCAGCTCAGTGGTCCAGCACTTGCAAACCATGCAAGCACAAGGCCCTGGGTTCAACCCCCAGTACCACAAAAAAACAAAATAAAACAAATCAAAAACCAGAAGTTTTAGGTTGGAACATGCTGAGGGAATACTAACTGGAAGTAATTTTTACCTTGTAGGAACAGGAACCTCAGTCAGCCCAGAAAGGAGGACCGCAGGGGCCAGCCTCACAAACGCAATGATAGGTCTTTCCAGAAAGTCTACCTCCCCCACCAGGACATTGGATGCCTCAGCTCCACTGGGAATTTTCCTCATGAAATTCATGTCAACCTATTAACAAACAAATAATAATTATAAATGAAGAGTGTATGGTAATACAAGACTAGTGAGAGGGAAACAGGAAAGAAAGGATGTTCTTTAAGATGACTACTTGCTAATCAAAACTTGCAATCTAAAGGATGAATAAATGCAAAATTCTCACAAATACAAAGAATGGACTTGATACATACAAAGAAAGCAAGCAAAACTCACTTATCAATACTATTGGTTTTTAATACTACTTTTTAATTGTCACAATCTATTACTTCAGAGATCTGATTATCAAACATAAACTACAAAACTCAATGAATGTAGCACTACTCATTAAAAGCTATAAAGGACATATAGTTTACAAACTAACAATGGTTCATGAAATTATACACAGTGCTGAAACATAGTCATTTCATAATTTTCTATTATTTAATCTTAGCGATAAATCAGTCCCTTTATGTTTTATACGTATTTATAAGATCCTCTTTTAAATAAAAAGATTCTAACATTCCCCAGGATTTTCACTAAGTGAAAAAACAACTGTCATTCTTTACAAATAAAATCTACAGACCTTACTGGCCCTGATGTAGGATTAAGACCATGATAAGCAAAGCTTATTGCCTGTGTATAATGACACGGAAGAGGTTACAAACATGACATCAAAGTTGTGGACGGGTCTTCACTCACACACAGCTTCACACACGTCACTAACAGCCGCTCAGAGAGCTGTCTACCAACAATAAAACCAGCACTTACAGCGGGCCTTGCGTCCCACCCCAGGGAGCCACAGCTACAGTGCCAAGAGGCCGGCTCCTGCCCGAGAGGAGACAGGGAGGGACAGGGAGAGGCCAAATAAAAACGTGAAACTGCGACAGAGGAGTGAGAGCCAAAGGCAATGGCCATGTCTAGAGGCCTCTGCTGTAAAGGACACTAACTTACTGATTTAGCAAGAGTAAACTGCAATTTTGTATGTACAGTTTTTACTGATCAAAAATAATAGAGCACCAGTTAAGACAAGATCAAGCAAAACAGAAGAATTAAAAGTATATCAACAGCCTTCCTGACACAAGAAGCTCTATCATTTTATGGAGCTCAGCAAAGCTAAACACAATTTATTTAAATTTCTTTTCTACTAACTGTGACTTGTGCACTTTCTAGGATCAGAATAAAGGCTTAAAAAACTGAATCCTGCTTCACACGATCACATTTAACACCAAGCCTTATATTGGATGCAAAAACGTTCAAGTAACTGAGTATCCTGTAGCAAATTAAAATTACTTTAAAATTACAACAGCTGCATTCAGTTGTTCATAAGAAGTCGTCATGGAATATTGTTTGAATTCAGTTATATTTTGAGCTTAGATGTTTTGTCCTTTTCTTAGAAATAAGAGATTTTAAATTTTTGTTTCCTATTTCAATGAAATACTCATGGGACAAAGTAAGAAATCACAGCTGAGATCCTTTTTTAAATCCATGCCTTTAGCACCCCACAGGGCAGCACAGAATCATTTCCCAGCAGCACTCCAGAAAGCACTGACAGGAGATGGTGACCCTGGGATCGCATTACAGTGCAGGAAGGAAGGACTTGCTACTGCTGTCATGTCATTCCCCAAACTGACCTTTCTAGTGGCAGCAGCTCCAGGACAAGTGACCATAGTTAAAAGGTACTGACGGAAGTTTCACAATAGTCATGGGTGTATATTATACACATATCTATATCTATCATGGAAATGTTGTATCATTTACATACTCATTTTCATAATTGCTGAAGTTAGTAAGCACGTAGTTATTCAAGTATTTGGATCCTTTCTCATAATTTCTAAGTTGACAGATCATAAGCATCACACGCAGGTGTATAAGTACCAATCTACTAACATCGATGCAGCCACAAATTACTAGTAATTTTCTTAGTAAGAATGACTATGAAAATTTATAGCTAATGACAGAATTACCTTGCTGAAGTCAACAGTACTATTTTCTCTGCTTCCTCCACTTCCATTACCTTTCATTTCTCCACTTTTACTATTGTCCAAGTTTCCAGGGGCAGACTGTGGAGAGGCCAAAATACCTGCATTTAAGAAAAAACATAATTCCTAATCAGTGAGGGGAAAATTCATTTGGTAGCCTGACTGCTCATATCCTGAAAGTGATGGCTCATTATAAAAGCAAATGTGCAAGGTCAAAAAAAAAACAAAAAAAGTGTCAGGTGTTAGTACCATACCAACAGAACAAAGAGCTTTCTAAGCAAGGATGAAGCTATGTATTTTAGTATTCAAAATAGCATAATGGAATTTACACAAACAGTGGCCTTTTAAAAAGAAAACAGCAAGTCAATGTGTAACAATAAAAAAAATGAAAAATGATTGAGTCTGCTTACCACTACAAATACTTAGAGATTACATTTTTAATGTTGCTAACACCTTTGTCAATTGTAGGGCTTGGGTTTAGCTCAGTTGGTGCAGTGATGCTCTGCACTCTCTCGGGTCCGATCCCAAGCACCACAAAAATGAGAGAAAATGTGGTCCACTCCTGAAGCAATCCCCAAAAACTCTGAAAACCCTCTGAGGGTGACTATGAGTCAGACTCTACTCGACACCACCTAACAACTATAAATTGTATCAAATTTAGAGATGCCCAGACAGCCTATTTATACCAAGAGTACCCCAACTTCTCTGACAAACTCAACTAAGTAAATTTAAGGAAGTTTCCTCAAGAACTTTTATTTTCCTTTAGTCGTATTTATGTCCATAATGGCTACTGTCATTCCTAAGAAATATAACTTTAAAATACATAAGCAAGCTGGATGCAGTGGCGCATGCCTATAATCCCAGCAACTCTGAGGTGGAAGTAGGGGGATT
>VMDO01010941.1:0-69234 GCA_007922755.1 Pedetes capensis
ATTTGGCAAAAATACCAAATATACAAATGCGACCTACCCTCTGGCCACAGTACTTCCTCTTCTAGAATTTATCTCAGAAAAATTTGCACAGGGATAAAATACCATCGGTGCCAGGTGACTCATTTCAGCATTATTTCTTACAGCAAAATCCCCTAAGAATCCATCACTAGGCGATGAGTTCAATACATTATGGTCATGTCCCTCCCAAGGAAGGCTAGGTGGCTGTGCAAAAGGACAAGGAGCCACCTTATGTTCTGATGTGGAACCAGCTCTCATACACCAAGGAAAGAAAGCAGTGTGCAGAACGGCCCCCCTGTGGCTACAGGTCAGGCATCCCTAAACCACAGCTCCATAATCCAAAATGCTCCAAAATTGGAAAATTTGTGAGCACTCATGTGATGCCAAAAGTGGAAACTTTCACATTTGACCTCAGGTGAGAGGTTACAGTTACGCACGAGTACACGACAGGCGTGGTGTCGCAGGCCTATAATCCCTGCATTTGGGAGGTTGAGGCGGGAGGATCAATGTGAGTTTGAGGCCAGCCTGGTCTACATAGCAAGTTCCAGGCCAGCCTTGGCCATACATCGAGACCCTGTCTCCAAAAATAAATAAAATTAATCAACCAATCAATCAATCAGAAAGAGGCAGGCATGGTGGCACATGCCTGTAATCCCAGTGACTGGGGGAGGGGAGCAGAGGCAGGAAGATCATGATTTCAAGACGAGAGGCAGCCTGTGCAATTTAGCAAGACCCTGACTCAAAAATAAAAAAAAACAAAAAAGCAGCTAGGTGGGGTGTCGGCTTTAGTGGTATAGTGTTTGCCTAACATATACAAGGCCCTGGGTTTACCCTCAAGTTATCAAGAAGCATTGGGAGATAGACCCAGCAATACACTCCCAAAAATCAATCTGCCACTGAAAACCCTATGAAGAGCAGAGAAGCACTGACAATAAAGTTTCGCCTGTTGTACGTAGGGTCTCTATGAGTTGGATGCCGACTCCACGGTATCTAACAACAACAACAACATCAAAAAGCAAAACAAAACAAAACTCAAAATGGGGATGTGTGGGAAAATAGGGGTTTAGTAAATTCAAGGTCCTAGGTTCAATCCCCAACACCAAAAAAAAAAAAAAAAAAAAAAAAATCCAAAAAGGTAAGAAATAAGAAAAAATTCAGGGCATTTTTGCTATTGTGGCGCGCTGTGGATTACTATTTACATGGATTTTAGTTATAAAGAAAGCAGGATAAGGTAACAAGCAGTGAACTGATGCACAGCTCCAAAGGCGTCCCTGTCGTATGAGCCAGGGCAGGCAAGGTGGGGTGTCCCTGCTTTCGGGCTCCCACCTGAAGCCCACAGTGGCCCCCATGGGCCCCAGGGCCTAGCCCTGTGCCTGTACCTGTGGACATCTCTCTCTCGGGGAAGCTGACAGTCTCTTCCGGGGGAGGTGGCAGCTCTTCCTCCGAGGGCCTCAGGTGACCAGGCCGAGGCTGGACAGGAGGTCCCTTTGACAGAGTCTGTGGGGACACGGATAGGGGGAGACAGGAGAGGAGTCATCCAGAGGGAACCCCACAAGGCCCACCCTGCTCCGCTCCCCATCTGGGCAGCACCAGGCATAAGTAGCCCCATTATACAGAAGAGAAAGTGGAGGCCCCACGAAGCAAGGGTCTTATTTCCAGAGCTTAGCAGGAAGGTTCCCGTCTCCCGCTGCCTGCCCCACCTCGCTCTGCCAGTCTGAGCTACTCCTTCTACTTCTGAGACCTCCCCTGGAATTGGGCCTCCCCTTGGACACTGGGCTGAAGCAGACTCAGCCCTGGCCTGGGACCCCTACTATGTCGACCTCTGTGAAGGGTAGAAGATGAAATCAGGGTTCCTATGCACCATAGGCATTTAGGGTAGATGCAGGGACATGGACCTGTCCTTAGGGCCAGGGGATCACTGAGGGAGAAAATGTCACCCCCTTCCCCAGGGGCCTGGAAAAACCCAAAAGATCTTTATCAGTTTTGCAACTTTGAAGAGGGACTGCCTTCAAGCAGGAAGAGACAGATCCACATTCACAATCCTGGAAGAGCCAGGCATGCTGGTTCACACCGGCGATCCCAGGACTCGGGAGGCTGAGGCAGGACGGTGAGCTTGAGGACGGCCTGGACCACACAGAGACTTCTAGGCCAATCTGAAAGAAAGTCTAACTCTGGAAAGGTCTGACTCCCCCTCCCAGGCACAGGGGGCCCGAGGCTTGGCAAGGCTGGCAGTACCTGTGGTAGGGGTGGGGGTGGAGGCGGGGGCAGGTGCAGCTGCTCCAAGTCCAAAGCCAGTGACTCCCCCATCGGGACCGGGGGCACCTCGTCAGGAGGTAGGAAGGCTGGGGGCGGTGGTGGCGGTGGGAGCAGGTCCAGGTCGCCCAGTGTGTCTTCACCATCCAGGGCAGAAGGGGGGATGGAGCATCCTGCAATCGTAACGGGGACAGAGGAGGTGTCCACCAACCAGCAGGCCCAATAGCAGTAGCTGAAGGCTCACCCAGACCTGGTCCAGAATCACCCAGACTTGGTCCAGAATCACCCAGACCTGGTCCAGAATCACCCAGACTTGGTCCAGAATCACCCAGACTTGTCGTCCTTCTGACTGCGCCACCAACCTGCTGGGGGTCCTTAGATAAGAGCGTTGTCTTAAATAGCTCAGTTAGAAGATGGGTATCGATCCCTTAGGGCTGCAGATGACATGAGATGATGTGTCCACAGTGTGTGGCACATCGCTAGGCTCACAAAACAGCAGCTGTGGAAGCCCTTGATGGCTGCCCTGCCTGGCCCAGAGCCAGAGCGCAGACCTGCCTGCTTCAGGCCCACGGCGGGGGGGGGGACGGGGGGGGGACCAGAATGACCAGCCCCTAAGGTGGTCATTCTTAACACCTGGCCCCGGACCTGCAGCGTCCAAGGTGTTGGGTGCTGTTAGAAACACAGCTCCCCAGCCTGCCCCAGACCTGCAGTGTCAGACATTCTGGGGGTGGGGCTGCCATGCCGCTCCCCAGGTGTCACAGATGCTGCTCAAGCATGGGAACGGCCACCCTGGCTCCAGGACAGATTCTGGGAATTCCCCAGGTGCTGAGAGCATTCAGGCGAAAGGCTGAGGAGGAACTTTCTACGGAGGGGCCGAGCTGGCATCCATCAGCCAGACCCACTTATTTACCTGGGAAGACACCAGGGGTCTCGGGACACATGTGCCACTCCATGGGGCTATGGGCTGTTGGGGATTTTTAAAATAATATTTCCCAGCTAGGGTCCCTCATAACAGCCTGAGGGGCTGATCCCTAGTTGACCCCAGGGCTCATCTCACTCGCTCAAGACAGCCCCTCCCATCGAGTGAGCAAAGATGGCCCCCGGCCAGCTTGACCAGCCTTAACCACCTTAATTTTGATTGGCTCCCCTCACCACCTTGCAGGTAGTAACTGTCTCCACTTGGCAGTTATGTCCGTTTGCCCCCTCTACCTGCCAGCTGTGTGCCCTGATTGGCTGAACCCCACCATGTGACCCCTCCAGGACCCTATAAAAGCAGGGCTCCTGGACCCCTAATCATCCCTGTAGCACCACCGATCCTGACCTCTCTGACCATCTCCTGAACCTCATCACCTGGACCAGCGCTCCCTACTCCAGCAAGACCATCTAGCAAGCCGGCGAGATCAAGCCCAGGGGCCCCGAAGAGCCGAAGGCATCTAGCAAGCCACGAAGAGCCTCCCAACTCCTCCCATCCCTGGGAAGGAGGGGGGTAAAGAAGGCGAGCCACGAGAGTCAAGACCATCGGACCTCACCTAAACACCAGCGACTGTGGCAGTGCCTTTAAGGCTGAGCTGTACCAGCACTTAGCCTGCAGCATTCCCTAGAGCCAGCACTTAAAGGGGTAGAGCCTTGCTCTATAGGGGCTGCCTGCTCCTTGCTCTCCATAAGGGGAGCACCCCAATAAACCTTCCCTGTCCTTTTCCAACCATCTGAAGGTCTCCCGAGGTCCTTCTTTCCCGACATCGGCCACGTTATTATGTTGAGGGTTCGGCCCTAATTTTAGCCGGGCTAGAGCTAAAACCCCGACAATGGGCACCCCTTAGGAAATGGCCTTACCAAACATACCCAAACCAACAAAGCACACCTCAAGTTACTATTAGAAGTGGAGAAATGGAGGCTAACTTCCAGTTATAACAAATTAGGATGACAGAGGAGCGAAGTGGTAAGACCACAGGTAACAAAGGCACAAGTCCAGCATGTGGGACAGACACTGGCTAGAAACTGATCCTGTTTCTGCATCAAGTCAATACCCAAGGGAGGACACGGTGGGATTTCCCTGGAATTGAGAGACTACATATGTGTATTTGTGTCATCCAGTACAATAGCCACCAGCCATGTATGGCTGTGGAGCATTTGAAATGTGGCTGGTTCATGCTGAGATGTGCTCTTAGCATCAAAAATGAATGTTAAATATATCTCGTTAATAATTTTTATAATGATTATAGACTGAAGTAAATATTCTAATATGCTGGCTTGCATAATATATATTATTAAATTAATGTTGTTTGTTGACTTTTTCAATTAGGATATCAGAAATTTTCAGATTACATACATGGTTGGTATTTATGACTCAATTTCTATTTTCTTTTTCTTTCTTTCTTTTTTTTTTTTTTTTGGTACTGGGTGTTGAGCCCAGGGCCTCATGCTTGCATGCTTTGCAAGTTCTGGACCACTGAGCTGCACCCCCAGCCCATTTTTTTACTTTTTGAGATAGGTTCTTGCTAAATTATGCAGACTGCCGCTGGTCTTGAACTTGTGATCTTCCTGCCTCTGTCTCCCAAGCCACTGGGATTATAGGCATGCACCACTGTTTGTTTTGTTTTTTAAGACACGGTCTTGCTGTGTAGCCCAAGCTGGCCTAGAACAAGCACGGATCCTCCTACCTCAGTCTCCTGAGTGCTGGGATTACAGGCGTGCGCCACCATGTCGAGGTGATTTCTATTTTCACTGGGCAGCACTGGTATAGGAGTTGTGCAGATCTTCAACCAAAGGATTAATCATCTCATTTAATTCTCATTTTATAGATGAGGAGAAGCTAAATAGTCCACTGAAGTATATTACTCCAGAGAAAGATCAGACATTGCATACACCATCCCACTACAGTTAAAGGCATCTTTATGACAATCAGGGAAATCTAATTAGGGACACAGTGTTAGATAATCATAAGGCTCTTGTTAACTTTGGCATTGTGGTTGTGTACGGATATGGCTCCACTCAGAGATGCACCCTGACACAGGAGGCTGAAATGCCACGATTACTGGGTATGCTTTAAAATATCCCACAAGGGCATCCTCAACGCACAAGAGGGCCTGGGTTTCACCGCCAGCACCAGAAAGAAATAAAAAATGAAATAGTTCATAAAAAGAGGAAAGACGGCCGAGGTGATACATGCCTGTGATTCCAGGACTCAGGAGGCTGAGGAAGGTGGTCTGAGTTCAAAGTTGGACTGGGCTATGGAGTGAGATTTGTCTCAAAAAAAGAAAAACTGGGCGCAGTGGCACACACCTATAACCCCAATAGCTTGGGAGGCAGAGGCAGGAGGATTGCAAGTTCGGAGACCAGAGGTTGTCTGTGTAACTTAGTGAGACCCTGTCTCAAAAAGTAAAAAAGAAAAAAAGGCTGGGGGTGCAGCTCAGTGGTCCAGCACATGCAAAGCACGCAAGTGAGAGGCCCTGGGTTCAACCCCGAGTACCGCCAAAGAAAAAAAAAAAAAAAAAAAGTAAAACATTTTTTGAAGTTAAACCAGGTATGGCAGCGCACACCTGTAATCCCAGTGAGTCAGGCATCTAAGGCAGGAGAATCGGAAGTTTAAGGCCAAAGGTAGCCTGTGCAATTTAGGGAGACTCTGTCTCAAAATTTAAAAAACAGAGCCGGGCGCAGTGGCACACGCCTGTAATCCTAGCAGCTCGGGAGGTGGAGGCAGGAGGATCGCAAGTTCGAGACCAGAGGCAGTCTGCGTAATTTAGCGAGACCCTGTCTCAAAAAGTAAAAAAATGGGCTGAGGGTGCAGCTCAGGGGTCCAGCACTTGCAGAGCATGCAAGCGCAAGGCCCTGGGTTCAACCCCCAGTACCATAAAAACAAACAAACAAACAAACAAATAAATAAATAAAAATTTTAAAAATAAAAAAGGGGTCAAGGGTGCAGCTCCGTGGGGAAGCACTTGCCTTGTATGCATGAGGCTCTGGGTTCAAGCCCCCAGTCCTGGGGGTGTTTAAAAAAAAAACAACAACTCCAGAAGGATGCCTTGAGCCCAGGAGTTCAAGACCAGCCTGGGGAACACAGTGAGACCCCCATCTCAAAAAACACAAAACAGCAGCAGCAGCAGCAACAACAGAAGTTCATAAAGTGTGGTCCCTGATCAGAGCTGCAGATTACCTGAGAAAGTATAAGAAATGCAAATTCTCTGGTCTGTGCAGTTCAGCTGGGCCAGAGCTACCCGGGGCGGGATCCAGCTGTGTTGGAACGAGCCCCAGGGTGACGCCGAGGTGACTGATGGGCTGAGCGAGTGTGGGAACCTGGCTCTCGATGAGCTCATGAGTCAGGACCCAGCTCTCCAAGGCGGCAGGAAGCTGCGCCCTCTCCAGTACCACCTTGTTTCTGGGACACAGGGCTATGGAGGGCAGCAGGCATGCAAGGGGACAGTCCTACCTCCACCCCATGTTGAAGGAGGATGACTCTGTTCAAATGGCCAATGGCAAGGGGAGAAAGACTGGTTTGTTAAAGAGAAGCTGATGGAGCTGGGTGCGGTGGCGCACGCCTGTAATCCCAGCGGCTCAGGAGGCGGAGGCAGGAGGATCGCAAGTTCTAGTCCAGAGGCAGTCTGAGTAATTTAGCGAGACCCTGTTTCAAAAACTAAAAAAACGGGCTGGGGGTGTAGCTCAGTGGTCCAGCACTTGCAGAGCATGCAAGCGCGAGGCCCTGGGTTCAACACCCAATACCACAAAAAAAAAAAAAAAAAAGAAAGAAAAAAAAAAGAAAAAAAGAAGCTGATAGAAAACTGACCTATAAATAAAAGTGAGGCCACACATCTGTGCAAACACATATGGTATGTGTGTGTGTGTGTGTGTATGTGTGTGTATGTGTGTGCATGCACACATGGCAGGAGGCTGGGGGGTGGGCAGAGGTGGACTTTTCCCAGGAGGTGAGGACCACACTGGGCGAGGGGTCAAGCGGCAGTGTGCTGTGAGGCTCCCCAGGCCCTGAGGCTCAGCGGGGCCAGTCCTGGTGCTCTGCAATCACAGCAGACTCAGCACCAAGATGCTCACCTGGAACTCAGCCTAAGTCGAGTGAGGCAGAGCCCCCAGATTCCCCAGGCTCTGCTTGAGGGCCCCAAACGGGCAGAGGAAATGGCTGGCCAGCCACCGACCAGCGACCATCAGGTCTGACTTGGCTACCTGCTCCAGGTGTTTCTGCCTGGAGTTCCACTAACTCCCGGGAATAGCCAGGCAGTTTTGTCACGTGGGCGTCCAAGCTGCGCTTCCTCAGCTCCCTCACCCACGTGGGAGCCCAGAGTTTTTTTCCCACCTGATCGCACAGCCCGACATAAGAATTTTGGTCAGTGGTCTTGGTTGTCCTCGAGGGACAGGCGGCTGGGAGGAGGCTGCGTTCTAGGCGTGTGTGGTCAGGAAGAGAAAACGGACATGGAGTTTCCATGGGACGAAGCGCAGTGGTGCGTGAACACATGTGTCCTCACGGGCCACACTCGTCCCTTCTCCTCACTCATCTGGTGTCCCGTAACTGACACTTCCTCATGGGCACCCTTGGTGGTTTCCACGGTGATGGACAGGACTGCCTCAGCCTCGTCTGGGACTAATGATTATCCTTTGGGGTGATTCCGGGGCTCAGCTGCCATCCTGGGCAAGTCCCACATTTAGCATCTCAGCACCTCATTTTCCCAGCTGGCCCCCTGTTGGACAAGGAGCCACCGCCTGCCCCAGGCCCTTCCTCACTACTACCCAAGCCAACAACAGATATCTTTTTTGGGGTGCGTGGTACTTGAGGGTTGAACCCAGGGCCTTGCCCATGTGTTGTAAGTGCTCTGCCACTGAGCTGCCCCTCCAGCCCCTTTCCTATTTTTTTTCTTGAGACAGAGTCTCTCTAAGTTACATAGGTTGCCTCTGGCCTCAAAGTCGCAATCCTCCTGCCTCCACCTCCTGAGTCGCTGGGATTACAGGCATGTGCCATTGTGCCCAGCTGTCCAATAGCTGATACTTTCCATAGGAGTGACAAGGAAAGAGGACCGGAAAGCTCCCTGTCATCATGGACACAGGGTCAGCTCAGATCACACACCAGGTAGAACAGTCATTTAGCAAGCATCCATTTTGTGATCGAGACTTCACATACACATTGAATTGCCATTTCCAGAAGAGTCTACTGAGGTCCCAAGCAAGGAAACAGCTTGCCTAAGATCACACAGCAAGCAAGTGGCAGAGCCCAAGAGAGAACCTTTCAGATGCTTCAACTCCCCAGATTCATTCCTGCCTCAGGGCCCTTGCACTTGCTGTTTCCACTGCCCTTTAAGCCCCACCTCCCCCCTGCCAGTAGGATCCTATCATTTAGGGCTCAGCTGAAATACGACCTCCTCAGAGAAACTAACCTGAGCAGTCCATAAAAAGTTGGACTGCCTTACCTCTACAGCATGTTTTATTCCATGGTAACCCTGACATTTTTCTGTTGTATTTTTATCCTTTCTTCTTTCTTTTTATTATTTATTTTTTGTGGTATTTAGGGATTGAGCCCAGGGATTTGCACATACTTTGCAAGCACTCTACCACTGGGCTGTACACCTAACCCATTTTTTATTTTTATCTTGAGACAAGGTCTCACTAAGTTATGCAGGCTGCCTCTGGCCTTGAACCTGTGATGCTCCTGCCTCTGCCTCCTAAATCCTGGGATTACAGGCATGAGCCACCATGCTTGGCTCCATTTTTATTTTTTATTTTGAGCCAGGGTCTTGCTATGTTATGCTGGCTGTCTCTTAGCCTTGAACTTGTGATCCTCCTGCCTCTGCCTCCCGAGTTGCTAGGATTTCAGGTGTGTGCCACCATGCCTGGCTTCATATTTTTATCATTTCTGCTTCCCCCTATTGGGCTGTAAGCCTCATGCAGGCTGAAAATTTTATCTCTCTTTTCTCTCTGAGGGAGGTGCTATCTTTATTTCTATTTTACAGACTAGGAAACAGAGGCACAGAGAGGTTAAGCAACCTGCCAACATCACACAGCTGAGAAATGGAGAAGCCAGGCTTCACACCCAGACAGGTGGGTTCCTGAATGTGCTTGGCACGTCGTAGGCCTTCAGGGACTCAGTGACTCAGAGAAGGCCCTTTCCTCCCCACTTTGGTGCTATTTCTGTCCTGGTCCCCCTCGAGGTCACCCTCTTACCTCCATTGGAGAGCTGAGGTGGAACAGCAGGGACTGTTGCCGCAGCCCTGCCCGGCGTTGTCCAGGGGCTGGGCCTCCCGGCCGAGCCAATCCCAGGTGCCTTCGTGGGGGCAGACGACCCCCAGGGATGGCCCTGCAGGGCCTCACAAGCCACCCGCCTCACTTCCTCCGGCCTCACTTCCTCTGTCACAGCCACATCTCGGCGTGGGGGCACCAGGGTGATGAAAACCGACGAGGCCACCCTCTTCTCAGGCTTTGAGGCCATGGCTCCTGCTGGGACTGGAGGCAGCGCAGGGATCGTGGGGCCCTCCACCAGGCTACAGGGGAGCCAGGGCCACACCTCCCCCGCAACAGGACAGAAGTGGCCGCCCTACCATGCAGGTGACCCTACCCAGAGTGGGCAGGGGCTGCCCACCAGGTGACCCGGTCACAAGAACCTGGATGCTGGGACTGACCCTCCCCGCAGCCCTCCTCACGAATGTCACTGTCCCTCCCCTCTGAAGCTCGGCTCCTCCAGCACCCAGCCCCAGTGCCGCTGAGGGCACTGCCCACAGGCCACACCCCAAGTCACCAGCCTCACCTGGAATCCCAAAAAAGGAAGTTCAGGCCAGCTCTGCTGTGGAGGGAAAGAGAACAGGAAGGTCAGCCACAGGGGCCGCAGCAAACAGAGACCAAGACCCTCTGCTTCGGCCCCGCCCCACCCATATTATGCTCATTAACTCAGAAATCATGGGAGAAGGGCCTGGCAATCCACTCCCAAGGCAATCCCAGAACAGTCAGCCATTGAAAACCCTATGAGGGTCGCTATGAGTCGGATACCGACTCCACAGCACCTAACAACAACTCAGAAATCCTCCCAACACTGCTGGGGGTAGGGAGCGCATCAACCCATCTCCTGGGGAGGAACTGGGAGGCAGGCTTAGTCACCTTTCCAGGGGTTACACAGTGGCAGAGCTGGAAATGAACCCAGAGCCCATGCCCTCGACCTCTGTTCTGTTCCGCCCTGTCTCCCCTCAGCCCACAAAGCAGCATCTTTTTCTCTGCCCTGCATTGCCCTTTCATTTTGCCCTATCTCCAACGGCACAGACCCAGCTGGGCGTGGTGGGACACACAGTAACCCCAGCACCCAGAAGACAGAAGCAGGAGCATCTCAAGTTCAAGGCTAACCTGGGCTAGACAGTGAGATCTTGTTTCAAAAAGACAAGGGCTGAGGCTGTAGCTCAGTGGTAGAGGGCCTGCCTGGCACGTGCAAGGCCCTGGGTTTGACCCCCACCACCACAGGAAAAAAGGAAAATAAAAAAAGTCAGGGTACTGGTTCAGGCCCCGGCATTATGTGGGGGGAGAAAGACAGCGGCTGGATGGTCTCCAATCCTACCTCCTAACCTAGAGCAGGAATCTGATGTTTCTCCTCTGTTCAAAAGCCTTGCAAGACTCCCTACTACTTCAGATAAAAATATAACCCTCAACCCTCAACCTCTCAGGGCCTTGCACACGTTAGGTAAGTGCTGTACCACTGACCTACACCCCCAGCCCACCTCAACCTCCCTTTAACCACACTAGATCATTCACCCTTCCTTGACTAGGCCTTTCTCTCTTTCCTGCCTTGGAGCTTTTTTTTTCCCCAGTACTAGGGGTTGAACCCAGGGCCTCGTGCCTGCATGCTCTGCAAGTGCTGGACCACTGAGCTGCACCCTCAGCCCATTTATTTTACTTTTTGAGACAGGGTCTCGCTAAGTTACGCAGACTGCCTCTGGTCTCGAACTTGCGAGCCTCCTGCCTCCGCTTCCCCAGCTGCTGGGATTACAGGCGTGCGCCACAACGCCCGGCCTGCCTTGGAACATTTCTGTTACCTGCTTTTCCTCTCCTGCCCCCACAGGATGAGTTTCTGCTTTCCCTGGAGGCCGAGCTCAAATCTCACCTCCTCCAAGAAGCTTCCCCTGTTTCCTGGCCCTCTCCTCAGGGCAGTTGTCTTGGTCCAGACGGCTAGGACAGCTCTGCCACAGGACCTGCTACTTAGCTCTCCACGCGTCTGGCCCCTAGGTAACCTTGCTCGCCTACAGAGGTGTGTGCATTCCGTATGCCTAACCACAGCGCACAGGCCAGGCATCGAGCACAAATCTGGGTGCAGGTGGCATTACAATGCCAGGAGAGAGCAGGCAGTTTCTGCAAACAAGCAGCCTCTAGGGCCAGGGCCAATCCCAAGGCCGAGGCATGATGGGTGAGCTGGGCACACTTAGCCAAAGAGCCCTCACTAAGCACCCAATCATAATGCCCAGAGCTAAAAATGTGCCCTTTATCTGTCTCCCTCTTTCTGTCCAGGTCACCCTGACATGAACTTGAAGCCCAGGCAGCTGTGTGTGGGGACGATAGTAAATAGAGAGTGGACCTCGAGCTGCAAGGCTGGGCAGTGGGGGCTCAAGGGATCCTAATGATGGATGTGGACCCCAAGTGGTCATTCACAGGCCTCCTTCTGTATCTCAAAGTGCACTGGCCTCCAGGGGCTTCCTGGGGGCCAACAGACAACAGGGCCAACAGAAACAACAGCCTCGGCTCCCAAGTTCCTCCTCCGTTGGTTTATATTCGGTTAAAAATGTATATAGCTCAGTCTGGTAATAAAATAACTGTTCCAAATAAGAAACGAAAATCTTAGGAAAGAGCTTTGAAAGTGCTTCCCTTTTGTCTCTTGTTTTGGAAGTGATGTTTGGAAGTATCCACGTATACAGTGGCCGCCATGTTTTCTTTAGTTTTAAGCTTTGTTATGAGTTTAAGAATCTATTCTATAAATGATTTTCAGAGGTCATCTGAGACTTAAAGCAGAAATGACGGCAATGGTGGCACTTGTCACGTGCCAGGCTCTGTGGCGAGAGCCTCAAAGCTCATGTGACTCTCAAGCCAGATGTAAGGAGTGTCCACTGTACCCCTGATTCACACATGGGCCACCTGAAGCCCCCAGAGTTCACGAGCATTTCCCAGGCCATCCACGGCAGATCTGGATTCTACCAGAGTCTCATCCAACCCGGAACTCTAGGGGCATACTCGGACCTGAGTCGACACCCCTTTCTCTCCGTGGATGGCACAAAGGCCCCCCAAATCCCAGGCCTGTTCCCGCACCAGATTGGCCCAATCCAGACCAGTTTCTTGTGGTCAGCACATTTTCGGTGGGTCCCCAGGGACTGCTGTGGGCCTTTGGGATGCCTTCCACCCGCTCCTCCCCCTGCTCAGACCCCTCTTTCACTGTTCCAGAAAGTCCGTCTGTCTGCCTACTCTGAACGTCCAGCACTGAGGCCAGATGTTCACAGCTGGGCACCCCCTCATCCCTCCCAAGGTTATTACAGGGACCTCAGACCCCAGGGGAAGGAGCAGCATGGGAGATTTTCAAAGCCCTACCAAGTTCCATCCAGGAAAGGGAGCCTGTGCTTCCCTCTGGCCTCACTGCCCCCCAGTTCACCCTGGTCTTCCACCCCCATCCTTCCTCCCCCAGAGGGCGAATTAGCCAGCCAGTTGGGTAAGCAAGTTGGGTAAGCAGAGAAAGTGGGAACAAAGGGAAGGAAAGTCATTTCCTGTCAAGAGGAAGGAAGGAGGCTGAGATCCAGCCAGCCACCGGGCGGCTTCAGGCTGCGTCCAGGGTAGGAGACAGGGCAGGACAGGGGACAGGGCAGCGGATGGGCTGGCTGCAGGGAGGAGGCTCCTCCGCCCCCACGGTCCCCTTTCCCGTCTCCTTTCCTCTGCTTCAAAACCACCTCCGGAACCACTTCTACGCGTTGTTCTTTAATATCCCCATAAAGCACTCTATGCCTGGGTCCAGAATTAAGCTTTTCTGGAGGCGTGTGGTTGCACCTCAACACCTACTCCCACAAGGGACATTGCAGACTTGGAAGGGGTCCCCCTCGTCCTCTCTTCTGCCCCAAGGGAAGGAAAAAGCACAGAGCTGAGTTCCCTCCGGGACCTCTGTCTTTCCTACCGGGTGGACCTGGTTTTATTTATGAAGTGGGAACACAAGTGTGTCCTGAAGGGTCACAGAGGGGACGCGGGGCGAGAGGGAGCTCACGATCTTGGCACCTGAGAGGTGCAAATGGAAGGACAGCTGGTTATTCAGCCCCCGGCGGGGAAGGCGGAGCCCTGGGGCCCTGAGGACAACTTTCATCACTAAGAGCAGGAATCCGGGCGCCGCCCAGCCTCTTTCCTGGGTCCTCAGATGAAGGCTGGAGGGGCCAGACGCCAAGGTCGCCGCGGCACACCCCTTGGGGATCGCCCAGTTCCACACCTTCCCACCCTCGACGGGCATCTGAGGCCCGGAGAGGGGAACCCGGGGTCTTCCTTCCCCTCACCCAAAATCGAGGCTGGAAAAGGAGCCCGGGGCTCCCCAGGGCTCCGGAAACCGGGCGCCCTCTCCAAGGCAGCGCAGCGGCGCGGCCGGCAGGACCACCGCGGGGCTCCGCCGGGGGTTTTAATTCGACCCATGTGCGGGACGCCATCCTCTTTGTGCGGAGCTTCCGCCCCGCGCGCCCGGATCCTGGAGCCGCGCCGCCGGCAGGGACGCGACCCCGCCGCCCCCTCGGAGCCCACCCCGTAGACGCGCCCTCCCCCCACTCCCGGACGCAGACCGCGGGGCCGAGGCGGGGGACTGGGGACAGAGGCGCCCCGCCCCCCGCAGCCCTGCCGGGGGCGCCCGCGCGGGGGTCGGTCCGGGGCGGGGTGCGCTCGCCGAGAGCCGCCCGCGCTGCCACCTGCGTGCCGCCCGGACCCCACGCGGACCCCACCGTGCCCGCTTACCTGCGCCCGCGCCCCGGCGGCTGCGGCCGGCGCCCGGCGGAGAGGAGCCGCCTCTGCCGCGCGCGCCGCCCCTCGCCTCCCTCCGCCCAGCCGCCCCGCGCGCCTGACCATAAAAGGTGACGCCTGGGGGAGGGGGCCCAGCTCCCGCCCTCGGCGGCTGCCCCTACCTGCCCCCCCACCTGCCCGGCCGCGCCCCGCACCGCCCCCTCGCCCTCCTTTGTTCCCTGGACCGCTCCCCTCCTTCCCCTAAGTGTCCCCCTCCGGCCACCCGGATCTCCTTTGTGCACCCGGAGGGCTCCTTACCCCCTGCCCTGGGTCACCTGGGTTGGCAGCTCCGCCCGCCCCGTCGGTAGAGAGGGGACCCGACGCCCGGCTTTGGCTGGGAGATCTGCCAGGGTCCTAAGAGCCAGGACGAACTGGGACCTCTGGCCGTTCGCGAAAAGACTGGGCGCCCGGAGTCACCCCATTTTCCTGAGACTCAGTTGTCTTCCTTTGTAAAAGGGGGGAGACCCCTGCCCGCCTCTGCTGCTTGGCTGGAGACACAGCGGTGCACAGTCAGGGTGGACTACATGCTGCCTTTGGGCTTTTCCAAGGAATGCCCTTAGGGGCACTGGGGTGCTCCAAGACCTTAGTGAAGGGTCGCCTTGGTTTTCTGTCCTGGGCTGTCACTGCCTGGCTGTGTGTTTGTTGGGGAGGGCAGGCCCCTATGGGAGGCCCAGAGTAGGCCTGGTCACCTAGTTTGCCCCCTGGGCCTTGTCACGGACCCCTACGTCCACTTCCCCTACTGGTCCCCAAGCTGGAGGAAACAGAACTTGTGGGGGGAGGGGGAGAAGATCCTGGGCTCTGGGGCCCTGGCTGGGACAGGGACCGGCCGCCTGGGTCCCTGGAGGCCTCAGCACATTGCTGGGAAAAGGAATCTGGGTCTGATTCAGAGGCAAACAGATTGTTCTTTTGATTAAACGCAGTGGAGGCCAGGAGAGTGCTGGACCCAGCGCCATCTGGGGGGTGGCCAGGCAGGATCGGGTGCCTGCCTGCAGCCGGCAGGACAGCGAGTGACCCCCCAGGCTGGCCCTGAGGTTGCCAGTGGGGGCACACGTCCACTGAGGTCAGGTGGGGGTTCCTGGGCACTTGACCCCTTGTCCTCACCGGCTCCGTGGCCGCCCCTCCCTTCATGGCTCCGGTCATCGCTTTTTGTGTTTGATCCTCATGGCCGTCTGCAGTAACAGAGGCCATCACTACAGAAGCTGCCGTGCCTAGGGCTTCCTGCTTGCCGGGCCCCATACAGACCTTGCATTTAAGCCCCGAGACCCTAAGCTCCAGGGCTGATCTGTCCTTCACAGTTCAGGACATCGAGGCTGGAGAGGGCCAAGGCCAAGCAAGGGGCAATGCTGGATCCACCCAGACCAGTGGGTGCTCCTGGACACACTGCTCTGCTGGTCCTGGGGTGGAACCACTGCCACTCAGCTCTGAGAGATCAGAGTTCTACGCTGCCACCTGCCACGAAACTGCATGCACCGCCCAGCCCATTCCCCCATTCCCGCACTGGCAAGGTGGCCTCGGGCTCAGCACCACCGTGTGGAGGGGACTCCCATGGCCTTTGCTGGAGGAAGGATGGAGCCACCGAGGCAGAGATAGAAAGGACCTTGCTGGGGACGGTGACACCCAGGAATTTTCAGCTTTGAGCCTTAGGAACCCAGAAGCTTATTTAAGTCAGGGCTAAATGGATCCACCGGCTTCCACCTCCATGACATTCCCTGTGCTCCCCAACTGCGGGGCTCCAGGGGGCAATGAGGCCCCCAAGGCTTGACTTGGGCCTTGCCCAAGGGTACAGTGACTCAGTCTAGGACCCAAGTCTCCCCGTATCTGCTCTGGGTTATGCCCCAC
This sequence comes from Pedetes capensis, assembly GCA_007922755.1. Classification (NCBI taxonomy): domain Eukaryota; kingdom Metazoa; phylum Chordata; class Mammalia; order Rodentia; family Pedetidae; genus Pedetes; species Pedetes capensis. The sequence goes on from VMDO01010941.1 coordinate 16,087, forward strand.
TCGGGACAGTCTGAGGACAGTGAGCGTCCAGCTGCCACGACTCACCGGCTGCCCAGCACCCTGGGCCTCTTGTTCCACCTCCCCCTGCAGCTCTTGATGGTGGGGACCGTGGAGGGGACAGTCCTGGCCAAGCGTCTCCCGCACCAGCCCGGTGTCCGGTGTCACTGATAGGCAGGTGCCAGACTTCCTGCAATGGAAACCCAGGAAGTGTGCTGCCTGGGAACACACGCCCTTTGTCTGCCAGCTCAGAGGCCCTGTCCCCTCCTCCCTCCCTCCCTGCCAGGCTTTCCTCCTACCTCAGATCCCCCCAGCAGGCAAGGGGACTCAGTCTTCTACTAGGGCTGTGACAGCTGAGCCCCTGGGTGGTAGGGAAGGGGAGAAAGAGAAGCTTGGGGACAAGATCCAGGGACATTTGCTGCCATCCAGCCTGCTGGGGAGCAAGTGGTCCACACGGGAGGCCTGAAGCCTGCAAACACTGATTGGATGTGAGTCAAGAAGCCAACGGGAATCAAGGGAACCCATCCACCCCCCTCCCAAGGAATTCACAGGAACTCACGGGGAGGTGGGGGAGATGTAGATGGAAAGCAAATTAATGTAGTTGGCAGTAGGGGGAAGTGCTGTGTAGGAATGAAGAGGCCAAGACAGAAAAGGGCGGGGGGAGTCAGGGCAGGGATGGCCTCCCCTGTCCTCCACCCAGCAGCCTGCCTGCTGGAACTCAGTTCAGTGGGAACCTCTTTCCTGAGCACCACTGTGGGCAGGGCCCTGGGCGGGGGCTGGGCTGGGATGCAGCAGTGTAGGACAGGGGGCTCCCACAGGGAGGCAGGGATGGGCAGGGGCACAGCTGAGAGCAAAGCCAGTATGGCCGAGGGACTCTGGCTCTGTTACCTCAGGTAAATAAATGGCTTCTCTCTGCCCCTCGCTGTCCTCTTACAGAGTAGCAGGGTCTTGTGGGTTCTTTGTGAGGATTTGATGGGATGGATGCGGACAAACTTGCCTGGAACTTCGTAGGAGCTCAGCAGTGAGCTCCTGACCTCTCTCCACCACACAGAGATTGGAGAGAAAGGGACAAATGCTGAAGGAAGGAACCAGGTCCTGTGGGAGCCTCTGAGGGTCACCAGTGGTTCCCTGCAACCTAGCATCGATTTCCCTGTTTCTGGCCACAGCACCCAGTTTCTCTTGGGGGCACCCTCACTTCCACCCTCAGTGCATTGTGGTTCCGATGGGATTGCCAAAAACCCCCTGGCTCTAGGGACACATACATGATACAGTTTGGGGCAGTCATGGTGGCTGGTAGTTCTGAGATGAGCACCCAGGTGCCTCCTTGGATCCTGGGGCTGGAACTACAGAGAGTGTGCAAAAACTGTATACACATCCTGGGACAAAAACTTTCCATTTTGCTGTTTTAAGAATGTGTCATGTGCTTCTTCTGAAGTGATTTAGTTGTTGTTGTTAGGTGCCCTCAAGTCGGTATCTGACTCATAGTGACCCTGTGTAGGGTTTTCAATGGCAGATTGATTTTTGGGAGGGGATTGCCAGGTCCTTGTCCCAAGCCTGCAGCACCTGGTGTTCCCTGGTGGTCTCCCATCCAAGTACTAACCAGGCTCGACCCTGCTTAGCTTCCGAGATCTGACAGGACCGGATGCCACAGGGCTACGGCTGCAGGCTCTGAAGTGATAGTAGAAACATAATTCAGAATGCCATGCTATATACTGCTTCTGTAATTTAATTCAACCTGGAAAAGTAATACATGGATAACATCTCTTAAAATTTGTATACTTTTTTTGGCACCTCTAATACGTAGGAGCCTGCAGCCATAGCCGTGTGGCATTCAATCCCGTCAGATCTCAAAAGCTAAGCAGAGTTGGGCCTGGTTAGTACTTGGATGGGAGACGCCTGAGAGCACCAGGTACGGTAGGCTTGGGAGACGGACCCAGCAACCCACTCCCAAAAAATAATCTGCCAATGAAAACCCTATGAACAGCAGAGAAGCACTGACAATAGTGTTTCACCTGTTGTACGCAGGGTTGCTATGAGTCGGATACTGACTCGAGGGCACCTAACAACAACAGCAGTAGTTAGGAAGAGGAAATATTTTCCTGGTGGGCTTGTTGGCTGGCAGGATGCAAGCTTGGGACCATTTTTGCCAGTATTTGGGTCAACACAGAGGATAACAGAGCAAAGAGAGAGGAGAGGTACCAGATTTCATCATTTAATCTGCAGAATACAGCCATGCCTGAAATCCTGCCTCTGGAGCCAATGCATTTATTTGTCTTACTTTTCCCTAGACCAGTTAAATTGTATTCCTGTTGCTTATAAGAGTTCTGATGAAGGCTGGTGAGACTGCAGGTCTGGATCCCCTCTTCCTCCAGGCACACTGCACTCTTGTCCCACTTTTAAGAAGTCTGCTGACTCCTCCAGGTAGGTTTAGGAGCTGTGTACACAGCGTGGATACATCCCAAGGCTGCAGGGCTGCACCAGGTTCCTTTCCCCACCAGGCAGGGATCAGGGCTATAGGTCCTCTTGCTGTATGTCCCCAGCCCCCAGCGTGGTGCTTGGCATGTAGAAGGGGCCCAGCAATTTCTTTTTTCTTTTTCTTTTCTTTTTTTTTTCTTTTTCTTTTTCTTTCTTTCTTTTCTTTACTTTTTTTTTTTTTGCAGTACTGGGGGTTGAACCCAGGGCCTCGCGCCTGCATGCTTTGGAAGTGCTGGGGCCCAGCAATTTCTACAGAATGAATGAATTGGAGCTTTTAGAAGCCACAGATGTAGTGCCTGTGGGAGGCAATAAAGCGTGGTGAGTGTTAGGAGCCGTAGGAGCCCCAGTTGACCTTGGATGGTGGCTCCTGCACTTATCAGTCCTCTGACCCCCAGCAAATCACTTTGTCTCTCTCAACCTTGGCTTTTCTCCTGGGGAGACAAAAATGACAAGTGGCTCCTCGCAGGCAAGGCTGAAGGCCATGGCAATAACTCCTAGAGTGCGCTCAGTGCAGGCAGGCAGGGGTGCACAGCGTGAATCCTTCCCCACCTGGGAGTCTACCGCGGGGCGTGGGAGCCAGGACGGGACAGGAGGCCCTCACTTCTTCCTCCCTCTCCCCCTTTTCCACCTTCTGTCCCTGCCCCTTGCCCAAATGTGCATGGTGACCCTTGTAATAGAGGAGCACAGCCCAGGCTGGGCTGGGCCCCACTTGGGGGGCTGTGGTCAGGCTCTGATGGTCTATTGTCATCATCTCATTCAACCCTCTCCGCAAGTGGGGGGAACGGGCGTCCAGGAGCCAGCTCAAGGTCACATCCACCAGCGAGGGAGCTTCATCCAAGCCCAGGCAGGTTACCTCCAGGACCCCGTGCCCAGCAGACCAAGTGTGCTTTTCAAGGTTGGGGGCAGGTGTGGCGGTGCCCACTCAGGAGGCTAAGCCAGGACGTGAGGTCCAGGCCAGCCTCAAACAAAGCAAAACAAAACAAAGCCCGGGGGAGCTGACCAGGCCACAGCTCCAGCCACATGGAGTCCCCACCCTGGGGCCCCCAGCCTGCGTCCATCCGCCTCACCAGGCAGGGCCCGGCTTCCTGAGCCCGCCCGAGCTGTGAAAACAATGTCTGGGTGTTAATCCCCTCTGGGTCCAGGGGCCTGAGCCAGCTCCCGGTTCCCACAGCCGGGCCGTCCACTCAGCGAGTCTGCTCGGGCTCCAGAGTGAGGGGAGAGAAGTGGGGGCTGGGCCAGGAGGGGCCAGCCCTAGGCTTTGCCTGTCACAGCCCCTCTGCCCCTGGCGAGGGGACAGTCCTGGCCTCGCTCCCTTGGGAGGCCCCGTGAGCTGCCCTGAGTCCTCAGCTGCTTGCCTAGGCTGAGCCTGACCCCTGGTTGAGCCACCTCCTTGAACACCATCCACGGCCCCCCCAGTGCGCACATGGTGAGAACCCTGGGGGGAGGGCGGGGAGTGGAGGGGAGCTACGGAGTGTTGTAGGCAGGGAGGGAGGCCGGGGTATGATCAGGAAGCAGTGCCACGAAGCATTCCTGGCAAACTGCCCAGAAAGACGTCAGAGAACGGCCCCACATCCCCACATCTCCAATAATGAAGCTGCGCTTCCTTTCTCTTTCCAAATAAACATTCCCCTTCGTAAGAATTCCATATTCTTTTTCCTAAAGGGGTCCTCAAAATTGGACTCGCTCTTGCTCTGACTCCTTACAGTTCCCTCCCCAGCCAGACCCTCTCATTAAAGTGGCCCCTGGCCATCTCCTACCTAGTACATAGCCCTTCTGTGGCTCCCTGATGCTTCCTCGCCAGGTCTTGTGTGACCTGGCCCCAGCCTGCCTCTGTGACAGCCACTGTGCCCTTGGATCTTCTGTTCCAGCCACACTGACTCCTCTCTGGTTTCCCAAGACCACTCTGGACCCCTGAGTGCTCCTGGCTTCAACCTGCCTCATGGCCAGTGGATCGTTTTGCACAAGGCAACAACAAAATCAGATAAACACTTTAAAAGGGCTGCTGTTGTTGTTAGGTGCCATCGAGTCGGGTCCAACTCCTAGCGACCCTATGTATAACAGAGCGAAACACTCCCCAACACCATGTCTTGTGAAAAATCATTCATGGTTCCCCCCACTGGGAATAGAATCCAGAGCCTCACTGCAGCCCTAAATAGTCTGGCCTGACCTTCTCTGTTGCTGCCCTCCTGTGATTCCATCTTTTGTGAACCTCCTCCAAGGGCCCCCACCTCAGGGCCTTTGCACACACCATTTTCTTGACATTCTTCCCTTGGCTTCTGGCTTGGCTCTCTCCCTGATGACATTCAGCTCCCTGCTCAAGTGTCCCCCTCCTCAGAGAAGCCCTCTGTGGAAGACAGCTTCTGAGCTGCCCCAGAGGATCCCCGCCTCCTACAATTCACCCACTTGTGTCACCTGGACCCAGTGACTTGTTTCTAATAGAATGTGGCCCAAACAATGGGATGTCACTTTCAGTATTGGGTTACCAGAGGACAGTGGCTTCCAGCCTGGGTCTTCTCTTGCTCCCTCTCCCCTGCTTGTTCTGATGGGAGCCGGCTGCCATGCTGAGCTCCCCCATAGCGAGGCCCACGTGGAAAAAAGCTGAGGGAGCCCCTGCCTCGGGAGGACACTCCGGCCCCAGGTGACCCCTTGGCTGTAGCCCTTGAGAGACCGGGAGCTACAGGACACAGCTGAATGCACGCCACCCAATTCCCGTCCCGCAGACAAGTGAAGATGATAAACGTCTGCGGTCTTAAGCTGCTCAGTTTGGGGGAAGGATTGGTTATGTGGCTGTGTGTAATAAAAGCACTTTGCTCCTCCCCTGTCACTTTATTCCCCTTTACCCAGCTTCATTTTTCTTTTCTTTCTTTCTTTCTTTTCTTTTCCTTTTTTTTTTTTTTTTTTGGTGTGGTACTGGGGGTTGAACCCAGGGCCTCACGCCTGCATGCTCTGCAAGTGCTGGACCACTGAGCTGTACCCCCAGCCCATTTTTTTACTTTTTTGAGACAGGGTCTTGCTAAATTACGCAGACTGCCTCTGGTCTCAAACTTGCGATCCTCCTGCCTCCGCCTCTGGAGCCACTGGGATTACAAGCGTGTGTCACCACACCTGACTCCTTTTTATTTTTTATTTTGAGTTAGGGTCTCTCTAAATTATGCAGGCTGCCTCTGGCCTCAAACCTGTGATTCTCCTGACTCCGCCTTCCGAGTTGCTGGGATTAGTGACATGCGCCACCGCACCCAACAACAGAGTGAGCTGATTTTTAAACACTTGTCTGGCACAAAATAATTTCCGCAAAAGCAATGTGATAAGAAAAGAATCCTGTTCCAGTCCATGTGTCCCAATTTTTGTTTGGAAAACAGTCCCTGTGCCCATAAAAAGGAAAGGACAGCAGAGTCCAGTCTGCTCCCAGCCCGTCTCCAGCGGGTCCCGGCTGTGCCAGGGGCTGAGAGACCAGGGCATCAGCCAGCACAAACACCGGGTCCCGGTTGGAACCCAGAGCCTCATCTGGGGCTGGCAAGGCTGGCCCGGTGCCCACCCGGCTGAGCCGTTTCCTCCGGAGCACCCGCCCCACTTCCCTGAGCAGACGGAAGCAGGCTGATGCCCAGGCGGATGCTGGTCCCGTACTGGGGAAGGGGTTTCCGAGGGCATTCCCCTGCCTCAGCGACCGCATCTTGGGATGGCTGTGCTTGAGATGGCCTGTGGGTGCTGTCCCTGGGGGATGGAGCTGAACTCCTTGGGCTAGCCTGGGGTCCAGCCTGCCTTGATCCCAGGGTTGTGTGGGGTGGGGAGCAGCGAACCTAAGACCCTTGGGTGACTATGGGGGTTTTGCAGAGAGGAAGCAAACCAGCAGAGCCTGGAGGCCTCAAAGTGCCTTTTCTAGGCCTCACTTCCTCCTTGCTACCCCTCACAACCCTGACTCTTCAGCCTCAGGGAGGCCTATTAGCAGGGAGGGGCCTCTGCCCTGTGGGACCTATACTGGAAAAGGGCCTGGGTTCCCATGGAAACAAACTGTCCATGGGCTGGATGTTTGGGAAAGAGAACAGGAATGCAGGGGAGCCTCAGGCTACCTTGGATAAAAGGTAGTTGGAACCACATTCCAGAGCCTACCAGGATGGGACGTGCATGCTTCTTATGTCCAGCCCCATTAGTTTCCCTTACCTCAAATCTTCAACCAGAAGAAGGGGGCAGGGAGCACATGAAGCATGTGAGCTCTGGGGGTCAGATTGCCTACATTCAGACCCTGCCACTTACTACCTGCGCACCTTGGAGCAAGTTACCTAACCTCTCTGAGCCTCAGCTTCTCAATCTTTAAGAAGGAATAACAGTACCTGTCTCTTAAGACTGATGTCAAAATGAAATGGGATAATAAACATATCTAGTACATGGTATGGAAGAAGGACCCGGCAACCTACTCCCAAAAATCAATCCGCCATTGAAAACCCTATGAGCAGCAGAGAAGCACTGACAATAGTGTTTCACCTATTGTATACAGGGTTGCTATGAGTCAGATACTGACTCGATGGCACCTAACAACAACAATACATGGTAAACACACAGCACATGGTAGTCATTATTTTGACAGGCTCTGAGGGGGCAGTGGCTTGCCTGGGGTCACACAGAAGGTAGGCAGAAAAGCTAGTACCCAACTCTTTTGTCTTTCTGATCTTGGCCTGAGAAGGGATGAAATGGTATTGTGGTTTGAATACAAAATGTCCCCTACAAGCCCATGTTTGAATGCTTGGTCCTCAGCTGGTGGTGATACTTTAGGAGAGTGAGGGAACTTCAAGAGGTGGAACCTAGCTAGCAGAAGTAGGCCACTGGAAGAGGACCCTTGAAGGTGATACGCAGCCCCCAGTTCCTGTCTCCCTCTACTTCCTGATCCACCATGATGTGAACAGCTCTCCACCACTGGCTCCACTATGCCTTCTCCCCTGAAGTGGACTGGCCCTCTGAAACCATGAGACAAAATACACCTTACCTTCCTTAAGTTGTTTCTGTGAGGTATTTAGTCACAGTGACACAAAGTTAGATAATACAGAAAATTGGTACCAGGCCTCAGGATGTTGCTGTAACTAACCCTGACCATGTAGTCCTTGTTGTTGTTGTTGTTGTTGTTGTTAGGTGCCATGAGGTCATGTCCAACTCATAGTGACCCTATCTACAACAGAACAAAACACTCCTCGACACTGTGCCATGCCTGGCACTATGACAGTGCTTCTCTGCTATTCATAGGGCTTTCTATGGCTGATTGTTTCGGGAGTGGGCTGCCAGGTCCTTTCCCCGGCCTGCAGCACCCAGTATTCCCAGGAGGTCTCCCATCCAAGGACTAACCAGGCCTGATTTTGCTTAGCTTCTGAGATCAGACAAGATCAGATGCGAGGGTGCTATGGCTGCAGGCGGTGGTCCTTGGGCCTTGGGAATCATTTTGTAGGAGGAATTTGGAAGAGTTTGGAGCTGCAGGCTAGAGAAGCCCTAGAATGCTATAAGCAGAGCTTAACAGGTGATTCTGGTGTGAGTTCGGAAGACCAGAACACCAGCTAGAATGCTGCCAGTAAATTGGGTGGTGCTCATAGGGTTTCACATGGGAACAAGCATTCTATTGGGAACTGGGCTGGAAACCATTTGTGTTACATTCTGGCAAATAATTTGTCTACATTTTGCCTGTGTTCTGAAATTTTGAGTGAGGCTGAATTCAAAAGTAATGGACTAATTAATTTGGCAGAGGATATTTTAAGAGAGTATAGCATTCAGGCTATGGCATGGTTGTTTGGTTTTGGTTGGTTGTGGTTTTTTATTTTGTTTTGTTTTGTCTTTTAGAGACAGGGTCTCACTATGCAGTTCTGGCTGGCATCGAACTCACTGTGTAGCCCAGGCTGGCCTTGAATATGTGGCACTCCTCCTGCCTCAACATTCCCAGTGCTGGGATTATAGGTGTGAGGCCCCATACCCAGCTTTGTGATATGGTTATTACTGGCTGCTTTTATCCAGGTTTACAGCAAAAATTGAGAGAAAAAAAGTGGGGAACACTTTTAAATTTATGGACAGCTGGGCATAGTGGTGCACACATGTAATCCCAGGGACTCATGAAGCTGAGGCAGGCGGATCACAGGCGAGGCCAGAGGCAGCCTGTATAATTTAGTGAGACCCTGTCTCAAGATAAAAAATAAAAAATGGGCTGGGGTGCAGCCCAGTGGTAGAGCATATGCAAAGTATGTATGAGGTCCTGGGTTCAACCCCTAAGTACTGCCAAAAAAAAAAAAAAAAAAAAAAAAAAAAAAAAAAAAAAAAAAAAAAAAAAAAAAAAAAAAAAAAAGAAAAAAAGAAAAGAAAAGAAAAAAGAAAATATTAATAAAGTTGTGGACAAAGAAACTGTGGTAAAAAGAATAGTGTCATTAAAGAGAGGCCAAATAATTTTCACTAGGACAACAGGAAGGATGCCTTGAGGGCACTTCAGCAATCATGAGACCTCTCCATTGCACCCCCCAGGGTGTAAAACCGAAAGTTCATCTGAAAGACTTCCTTTTAAATGAGGGCAGCTCCAGGGCATCCTTTTTGGAAAAAGGCCTCCCAGGGAAGTGTTTTCCTGTGATCCGATGCCCAGGTACTCAGAGATCAATGCAGCCATGGTCCAAGGGGGCACAGCTATGTGTTGAGCTGGCAGCAGGACTTGGTATCGTCCACATGATGTGGTTTTGAAGGCAGGAAGAATGCCAGAGTCTTCTACTACCAAGGTTTTGGAGAGAGACCTAGGAGGCCAGGCGATGTGTAGCAGGGTTGGATTCCCAGCGGGGAGCCCCAGCCAGGGCGAGGCGTGAATCTGTGAAGGTGAAGCCTAAGCTGAAGTGGAGACCTCAGGATGCTGGAGACGCCAGGCACACGGGATGGCTGCCAAGGAAAGGCGCTGGCAACAAGTGGAGCTGGACCAAGAGGCCATATGGTAAAGGTAACTGACACAGATGGAAGGATCCCCGTGGACCTACACAAATCAGGGTCAGGAATTGGGGACCCAAGGGCACCTTCATGCTCCCTCCTGCTGCTCCTCAGCCTGGGATGGGACAGGACCTGGGCACTACCCACCTCACAAGTGGACACTAGGCCGCGTGCCTCCCTTACCTCCTCGGCCACCTGCATACCCACCTACCCTAGTCCACCCCGGCTCCCTTCCTCTGTCTATGAGAATCCCTGACCCCGAGAGGATCCAGCCCTGGCCAGCCCTGAGTCACATACCCCAGGGCCCTGCCAGAAGAGCTGTGTGGCCTCAGAAAGCCTCTTTCCCTCTGTGTGTGTGTGTGATTTTAAGCATCTTTATTGTTCATGGAGAGGACACGGGGGACCGGTAAGGGAGAGTCATTCTGAGGACATGGTTGTCACCTCTGTCTGGAAAGGCAGACCTGACGGGCTATATCCTGTGGCCATTCTGAATGAAGAAGGATTCACCCAGGGTCCTCCAGGCCCTACAAACCCCCAGCTTTCCCTGCCCCGGGGGCCCCCAGGGCATGCCCCAAACTCCAGGTGGGGTCTAGATCTGCCATTCCATCTTGGTCTCAGGAATGTCCTAAGGTCAAGGCCTCACAGCTCAGCCAGCGTGGGCCTGAAACCACCTCCACATCCTCCCCTGGGGCAGGTCAGGAGCGGGTGGTCCTCTGGGGCTGGACGGGTACAGAGGGCACGGGTGGGTCTGGAGCTGCTGTTGCCGCAGGCCTCTGGGATGGAAAGTCCTGTGGGAGGGCAGAGAGGAAGGAATACTGGGTGCCTCCCATTTCCCCATCTCCTACTTAGTCTTGTTGTTGTGCCATCAAGTCGTGTCCGACTCAGCGACCCTCAAAGGGTTTTCAATGGCTGACTGCTTTGGGATTGCCTTGAGAGTGGATTGCCACACCCTTCTCCCATTTTTTGCAGTGCTGGGAATTGAACTCGGGACCTCAGAAACTGCAAGGCGGTGCTGTACCAACTGAGCTAAATCCCAGCCCCCTACTTGGCCTAGACCCTCCATTATCTGGGACCTTCCCCCCGCCCAGGGCTCCTGGGATGCAGGCTGGAGTGCGATGCAGACAGCATGGGGTGCCTCCCCACCTCCTCACCCCTGAAAGACCTAGAGGACCACTGGGCTTGGCTGTGGAGCGGAGAGAGCAGATTCCAGCTCCCGCTGCCCCCACCACAGAGAGGCGGTCCTGGCTCTTGTCACACTTGGGGTCTGGAGGTTCCTGGGGCTGTCTGGAACGGGGCACTGGGTCTGGTGGCACGTGTGTGGGGGGGTTGCCCACCTGTGTCTGGCAAAGGTTGAGCAGGGTGCGGACGCCTGCCAGGCACCAGAGCTCGCCCAGGAGGGACACGAAGATGCCCAGGAGGTCCAGCCAGCGGCCCACGGTCAAGAGCAACAGGAAGAGGCCGCTCATGCGCACCAGCACCGTCTGCACCTGGCTCTGCATGCTGAAGTGCTGCTGCCGCTGCTCCTCTGCAGGTCGCAGTGCCTGTCACCGCCTGACCCGTGCACCCCGGACCCCCTGGGAGGCCAGCGGGACTCAGGCTGGACCCCTCAGCTCCTGGACCCACCTTCCCCAGGACAAGACTTTGCCTCCCTCGGGCACCCGCCTCCATTCCTGCTCCTCCTGCCAATCACCCGCGGAGCCCCCGGCACCCCACCTCCCAGGATGCACTGTCCACCCAAGAAGTCCCCTGCTGGTTGAGGCAGGGCCCTGGTGGCCTGGCAGTGGCAGGAGTCATCTCATTCTCCTTCCTGTGTCCCCGATCTGAGCCATCAGAATCCCAGTCAACTTCGGCTAAGCCCACGCCCCACATTCCCACTGCCCTAACCACCTTCTTCACTCGCAGAAGCCTCCACACAGGGCCCCTGGCTTCCGTTCTGGACACTACAGTCCAGTGTCCACTGATGAGTTGAAGTGATGTCTTGAACATGTCAACTACGCGGTCAGCCCTCTGCTTATCATGCTCCCAGGACTTCCTATTGCACTTGGAATAAAATCCGAACCCATCCTTGCCTTACTAGGTCCTGCTTGACTGGCCTCAGCCCTCTCTCCAGCTTTGTCTTGTCTCTCACTTGCTCCCCTGTGTCCCTTTTGCTCACTACCCAAGGCTGTCCTGGAACTCACTATGTAGTCCAGGCTGGCCTTGAACTCGTGTCAATCCTCCTGCCTCAGCCTCCCCAGTGCTGGGGGTACAAGTGTGTGCCACTATGCCTGGCTTCAGTGTTCTTTCTTTGCTCATTGAGAATGCCAAGCTTATTTGCGCCTCAGTGCCTTTGCACTTGCTGCTCTCTCTGCCTGGACCACTCTTCCTCGCCCTGCCACACCCACTCCCTCCTCACTCTGCAGCCAGTGGGTTCCTCCTAGAGGCCAGATCTGACCAGATCAGTCTCCCCTCCTTAGGACTCTGCAGTGGTGTCTCAAGACTGCTCAGCAGGGCTCTGGAACCTGGCCAGCCTCTTCCCTTCCCCGTCCTTGGGTGACAGGCCATTGGACTTCTGTCAATGGTTTGCTGCTCCATGTCCCTCTCAATCTCTACCCACAAGCCCCTTCCTTTTCCCTCTCAGGGGCTCTTGTCTGCCCTTCGAGATCAATCCAGGTACCAGCTCCTTGGGGCTCCTGCTGCAGGCCGAGCCCTGCTCTGAGCTTCTCCATTGCATGATCCGTGTCCCTGGACTGGGATGGTGGGATGGCAGGGGTGGAGCCAGAGCATGTGCCAAACAAACAGTGGGACAGGCCTGCCAAATGAAGGGACCTGGGCTGCCCCGCGGCCCTCACCCTGCATGTAGATGACCAGCAGCGTGTAGCAGATGGTGAGTGGCGTCCAGAAGCGCACGGCCTCCGAGGTGCTCAGGAAGTCCTGGTTGATGAGGACCACGGCCGCCAGGTTGCCCACAGCAAAGGCCATGGCCAGGGAGCGGCCCAGCAGCCTGGGGAGGCGGTGCCCGCCAGCCAGCAGGCCCAGGCAGACCCCGCAGTAACGCTGGCTGCTGTGCAGCTCATACAGGCAGCAGACGTGGTGGTGGAGGCGCCGGGCGCCCGAGCTGAGCAGCGTGGCCAGGCCGAGGCTCAGCAGCAGGTTCAGGGTGCGGTGGGGGGACCCCCCCTGCAGGAAGCTCAGGCCGCAGCTCAGGCCGCAGCCCAGCGAGTACTGGCACAGCAGGAAGAGCCGCAGCCGCTCTGTGTCCCCAGAGCCCTGCGGGAGGAGGTGGCCCGTGTGGGCTGTCACACGGACTCCACGGAGGGAAGCCGGAGCCTGAGGGGACTTTGGGAGCCTCCCAAAGGGGGCACTGACTTCAGGTACAGCCCTGTGGGATGGTTTCTCTCCCCATCTGAGCGCTGGAGGGTGGCGGTTCAGGGCAACCAAGACCTGGCTTCAAACCTGGCTGTCCACTGCGGACAAACCAGGCACGCCCTCTGAGCCTCGGTTTCCCAGCCTGTGATCTGGGGATCACAGTGGACCCATGCCTCCTGCCGCTGTGAGGCTTAGATGAGACGATGCGCTCAAGGTCCTGAGCCAGGGCCTGGCCTTCAGGACACTCAGTGCGCTGTGCCGTCTATGTTTTCTTGGATGGAGGGCGTATTCTCCACAGTGAAGGGGTGACTTTGGCTCTCAAAACCCGAGGGAGCAAACTGCAACCTTAGTCTCAGTCTGAGGGAAAACGGGGGTGGGGTGGAGAGGGGGGTGTGGGGGGGTTCCAAGTGCCGCTTCTCCATCCTCAGGGGTGAAAACTGGAGGCCAGGGTAAGGGGGGGGTCCCCTACCCGCTCCCTACAATCTCACCTTGCCCGAGGACAGCAGCGAGGACACAGCCCGGAGGGAGAACTCGAGCACGACCAGGGCGGCCACCCGCGCTCCCACCACGGTCAGGAACAGGGCCAGCCCAGCCAGGTGCACCAGCTCCAGCGCCGCCCACTGCGCCTGCAGCCGCTGCTTCTCAGCCCGCCGCTGGGGGTCACTGTGGGGCCAGTGGGCGTGGGCCGAGGAGCAGGAGCACCCTGCCTGACCCCGGCGGGGGTCCCCGCGCCCCTGGCCATCTCCTTTCCCAGCCCTCCCAGAGACGACAGGGTCCTCGCGGGGTCAGGGGCCTGGCAAGGGTTCGGGTGGCCCGCGGCGTGGGCACTCACTTGGCACAGGCCACGAAAAAGTAGACTTTCAGGAGGCTGCTCAGGACGGAGACACCGAAGGCCCCGACCAGGCCTGCGGGGCGTGCGAGGCCGCGGGGGAGGGGGGTAGCGTTAAGAGAGCAGGTGCGGGGCCAGGTGGAGGACACGTGGGTGGCGCCCGCCTTGTACCTCGCCCAGCCAGAGAAGGGTGGGGTCCTAGCGGGTAGGCGGGAGGTGCTCACCTTGCAGGAGGCTGTCGAGGAGGCTGGACCCCCACTCCAGGGACGGGAGGCCCGGGAGCCAGGAGGGGAGGGACGGCAGAGAGAACATGGCAGCCTGGGATTCGGCCCCTGTCGGCGGCCAGGTCTGCACAGGGACAGACCCGATGACATCACCGGGCAAAGGTGTCAGTAGAGGGCAGAGGAGGGGCAGGGAAGGGTCAAAGGCCGGGGTGGGGAGAGTGAAGGGAGGAGATCCGGGGCTTTAACCCTTCCGGGCTGAGCCTGCCCGGCCCCGGGGGCAAGGACTGTGGGGAGCAGGCGGTGCCGGGTGCGGCCCATTTGGGTAGGGTGGGTGTAGGGGGTCTCTCTGGGGCTGGTCTCTGGTGTCTGTCCCTGCTAAAGTCCAGTGGCCACTTGTTTACCTTCCCCTGGGGCCTGACCTACACAATGGCTTCTTGAAGCCCCACCCCCACCTGTCCTCCTGTCCTGCCCTACCTCGGCCTGGGTCCCGCCCATTCAGCCTGAAGTGTGGCTGCAGGTCCCAAAGTAGGGGGTCTTCCCCACAGCCTAAGGGCAGACGCTATCTTAGGGTCTCCCGCAGCCTGAGGTCAGCTCTGCCTGCTTGGCTGGGGGCCTGCGGTGTCCCGCAGCCTGAGGTCGGGCTCTGTGGCTCTTGGTGGTGTCTGAGAGTCCAGCTGCCCAAAGCCTTGGCCCCGGCCCTTTCAGTGGGTAATCCGCTCTGCAACTTCCAGCAGCCTGAGGTCGGGGCCAGCCTTGTGTTCGTCTGCGTCCGCTAGGTGGCAGCCTCAGCTGGCCAGGTGGAACGTGGCTGGCCGCTGGAATCTTCCCGTTGCCGGGTTGCCCTCCCAGCCTTCCCAGAAGGAGCCAAGGGTGGGGTTCGGAGGTGGGTGGCTGAGGCTGCTGGAGAGTCGCGGAAGTAAACAAAATAGAAAACTTTATTGGAGTGGGCATGGAGGCTGTTTCCAGGTTTTCGCCCTTGGGTGTGGTGGGGAGGCGCTGGGGGTGCTTGACCCAGGCCAGTCCTGTCCTGCCAGGGAGGCGGTGTCCACCTTTGTGGTACGAAGGTCATGCGGGTGTTAGGAACACGCCCGTGCTGGAGGCTACCCTCCCACCGCAGCCCTCCCTCTGGGAGAAAGGCTTCCGAACGCTACTCGCCCTTCTTCTGGCTCTGTGTCCCCCTCCCCTGCCTGTCTCTGAATTCCCGAGGAATCGTCAGAATCCTCAAGATGGGAGGCCCTTGATCAAAGCTGAATTGCCCCACAAAGTCACGTGCTGAACTCCTACCCCCAGGCCCTCAAGATGTGACCCTGCGTGGAGAGTGGAGTAACTACCTTTTTAAGATGAAGTCCCCCTAGGCCCTAGCCCAACAGGATGGTGTCCTTATAAGAGGGGATTAGGAGCCAGACACACACAGAGGGACATCCACACACCCAGGAGAGAGGCCTCGGGAGCAGCTGGCCCCGGGCTGGGGTGTAGCTGAGTGGGACAGCTTGGCCACACATGCCTGAGGCCCTTGCTCCGCCTCCAGCACCACAAAAGCTAAAACTGAAACTGCTCTCATCTGACCCTGCCAGCACCTGGCCTCCGACTTCCGTCCTCCGTCCAGACTGTCAGAAAATAAGCCCCTGTTGTTTACGCCCCGAGTCTGTGGCACCTGGTGGGGGCAGCCCTGGGCGTCCTCACGTGGACCGTAAACCCTAAGGAACACCCAGCCCCACGCTCCTCGCACAGCGGCACAGTGACAAGAGCAGGTCCAGGGCAGGCAAGCTGAGTTCCGGTCCTGGCTCGGCCACCTCAAAGCTGTGTGGCTTTGGCCAGAGCCACCTGGCCTCTCTCAGCCTCCGCTCCCTTTTGCCTGTCGCACCGTCGCTGGAGGACCCAGTGAGCAGATGCGGGCGAGCAGCTCAGCTCAGGGTGATGCTCATGCTGCAGCCATTGCTGTGACAATGAGCGTGGGCTGGGACGTTGTCACCCAGGGCAGAGAGCAGGGGAGAGAGGGGCTGCGACTGAGCATGGATGTGCTCCTAGTGTGCGGGGCTGACCAGGGTTGCCACACTGCCTCCTGCCCCGAGGTCATTCCTGGGAGGCCAGTCGCACAACAGCAGGCCATCTCTTCCGGCCACGTGGGGTGAGGCTCGAGGCCTAGGCGCCCTGGTGCTGAGCCCGCAGAGCCAGCTTCCGGAGCTCGTCCCAGAAGAACATGCTGAGGATGGTGTGGGGGCCCAGGCGCAGGTAGGCGGGGCCCAGGCCCTTGTAGAGTGCCATGGGGCCCTCGTGGTGACAGATCTTCACCAGGCAGTCCATGAGGCCCCCATACAGCTGGCCCTGGGGACAGACATGGGGTGGGAGGCAAATGCAAAGGCTAAGGTAAGGCCCTAGCTGGCATAACTGAGTGTCTGTGTGTTCGGGCTTCTGCTGGGACGTCAGAAAAGGCACTTGGCCCCAGCTTGGAGGGCACCCAGCTGGCCGCCATTGCTGTGACAGTGAAAAAAAGAGGTCTCTTCCTTCAGGCAGACACAGCACTGCCAGGGGGCCCAGCTTGGCAAGTGGCAAATGGGCACCTTTATCTTGAGCACCTCTGTGAGATGGCAGTGCCACAGAAAAGCCATGATTCTGGCCTGGTGTGGTGGCACACACCTGTAATCACAGTGACTTGGAAGGTGGAGGAAGGAAGATTGTGAGTTTGACGCCAGAGGCAGCCTGCATTACTTAGCAAGACCTTGTCTCCAGATAAAAATTTTTAAAAATGGGGGTCTGGGGAGCAGCCCACTGGTAGAGCACTTGCAAGTTATGTGCAAGGCCCTGGGTTCAACCTCTAAGTACTGGAAAAAAAAAAAAAAAAAAAAAAAGCCATGGTTACAGTCCAGGCTCCTCTATTTATCACCTGGATGACCTGAAACAAGTCACTTGATCTCACTGACCTCAGTTTCCTCAACAGGAAAAAGAATGAGAATCCAGGTGTCAGAGGGCTTGGTACGTGCCTGGGATGAGCAGCTGCTCATCCAACAAGGCCAATTAATTTAATGTGTTGCACGTTTGGTGTCTGTTACATATGTCTGTCAGCTTGTGATGCTGTGGGGGCTTGTGTGTTGCTGTGATGCTGAAAGCTATGTCACCGATATTTCATGTCTACCCATGCTGGACAGGTTTCAGCTGAGTTTCCAGATTAAGACAGACCAGGTAGAAGGACCTGGCAGCCCACTCCGGAAACAATTAGCTAGTAAAAACTCTACAAATAGCAGAGAAGCACTGTCAAATATAGTGCCAGAAAATGAGCCCCCCAGGCTGGAAGGGATTTAAGAGATGACTGGGGAAGAGTTGCCTCTTCAAAGTAGAGTCGACCTTAATGTTGGGAATGGAGTAAAGCCCCTGGGACCTCCATTTGTTGGTATGACATGACTCAAAATGAGAAGAAATACAGTGACTGCAACAATGGACTGAAACATAAAAGGTCTTGGGCATGGCACGGTGTCAGGGAGTGTTTTGTTCTATTGTACATAGGGTCGCTGTGAGTCGGACTCGACACGATGGCACCTAACAACAGCATTTAGTGCGTGTCTACGCTGGATGCCTGTGTGCGCACGTGCATGCACATGTGTTGGCGGGGTACTCCCAGCTCCCCACACCCTCCCCTCCCCTGGCCCCTGCTCACCTTGCCAGCTCCATCCACAGGCTGATTGTATAGCCGTGTGCTGACCACATCAAAGGGGGTCATGACGGCAACCACAACCACACTGCTGATCATGCCACCAGTCAGGGCCACCAGCCAGCTGTCCTCCGGGAGCCACTGTGGGGATGGCACAGGCTGCTGACCCCAGCAACTGCCCTCTACACAACCCTCCCCACCTCCCACACATAGGGGCAGGAAGGGACGAGGCTGGGGAGCAGACGAAGCCCCTTCAGCCATTTCCCACCTGCGCCCCACCACCCTGAGCTCCTTCTCCACTTCAAGGGGGTCGCTGCTCACCCCCAACTCCTGCTGGGCCCAAGACCCGGGGTCCCCTCTCTGATGGCAGTGCCAGGGCTCCATCTGTCACCTGCACTTCCCTGTGTGGAGGGAGGCAGGGGGCCCTGCCATCCTGGCCGTGCAGTGGGCACCAGTGTCCCAGGCCCCTCACCTGTCGCTCCTGCACCCAAGCCTTGGCGGAGGCGAAGGTGGCCAGCTGGGCGGCTGAGCCAACCATGACTCGGGGCACAGCGCCCCCCACGCCCCGCCACAGTCCCAGCAGGCCCTGCTGCCGCCAGATGGTCTCCAAGGCATCCAGGACACTCTGTGGGGAGGAGAGGGCGTGGGTCACTGGGTAGCCCCCGCCTGTCACCGCGCTGGCGCCGGGGCTCTGGGGCGCAGGCTCACCTGGTGCTGGTGCTGGTGCCCCACGGCCATGGCGGCCACCGTCTGGGCCTGCAGCTGCGTCTTGACCTGTGAGGGCGGAGGGGATGGGTCTGGGCTGGAGCTGGGAGATGCGCGCGCGGCCTGCGGGGGTCCCCTCCCCACAGGGGGCCCTTGAAGCCCAGAGGTCCCTGACCGAATGCCTGGAGCTGGGAGCCCCGATGGCAGTGGGTGAGCCCTGGAGTTGGCCTGAGGCTGCATCCTGGTGGGACTCAGGGCGTGTTCCCGACTGGGTTCTGGGTCTGCCCTGTCTCTCCTCAGGACCCCTCGAGAGGGCTTCTGAGCAGCGTCACTGGGGACTCTGGCGTCCTTGCGCAGTGGCAAGCTTTTATTATTCTTAACGTGCACCAAGCTGCACAGGAGGAAGTGTGACCGAGGCAGGCTTCGAGCCAGCCACCTGCTGCCACCCTCTGCTGCCTCCTTGGGACAGGACCAGCAGGCAGGGACCCCAGAGGGGTGAGGGTCAGGGCAACGCCCTGGTGCCCTGGGCCAAGGGCCAATTTCCAGCCTGGCCCAGCCGGCCCCACCCAGCTCGCCCCACCCTACCGTGGCTACAGAGCCCTGGTGGCTGCAGAGCCCCCTGGGCTGGGTCATGGGGAGCTGGAGGATGGAGAGAAAACACTCACCAGGTAAGCAGGGCTCCCCACGAAGGCTCCCAGAGCCCCAGCCACGGCACCAGCGACCACGGTGCCCCCCGGCTGCTGGTTGAGGCCGGCCTGACACGCCAGGCTGTAGCAGTAGAAGCGGACACCGTTCATGAGGCCTTGGTAGAGAAGGCCGGCGGCCAGCCCCTTCTGCAGGCCCCACAGGCCGTCTGCTCGGGCCACAGAAGCCACGGAGGCCACAAAGCCCCGGTAGGGCCGTGGGTAGGTGCCCGGGGCCTGCAGCTCCCCCTGCAGTTGCAGCCGCGTCTTCACCACCTCCAGTGGGTTGGTGAACACACAGGCCAGGCAGCAGGCTGAGGCACCCAGCACCAGGTCCACAGCCGGGGGCACCGTCTCCCTAGCCTCCGAGCCCGGGGCCGGCCGGGCCTGGCTCAGGGACATGGCATGGGCCGTAGAGTGGCTGTACTTAGGCTGTCTGTGTCCCTGCAGGGCCACAGGGCTGGGGACCCAGGGCCATCTCTGGAGGACAGAGTTCCCTCTCAGACCTCTGCAGCTGCCTGCCCGCCCCTGAGCTATCTTGGAAATCCACCTGCTCAGCTCAGCCGCCCGGGGCTGTGGGAGCCTGGACACGCCTCCTCCAGCTCTGACCAATCCCAGCCGCCTCTGGACCCTGGGATCTGGGGGAAAGGTCACTTGGGACTGGAAGGAGAGTGGGGGCGGGGAGAAGGCGCCACCAACGGAGGCGCCTCCTCCCTCCCACCAGTCTTCCCATCCTCCCTCTGGCACGTGTCCCTCCAGCTCAGAGTCCGGGACACGGGACAAGGGTCCTGGGAGCCCCCTGGCACGGGGTTCACAGCAATTCAGCCACTGCCCCTGTCTACTCCTCTCACAATCTGTGTGCCTTCCCCTTGGCAGGCCTCAGTCTTCTGATCCAGCTCCCACACAGCATGGTCCCATTTTCACATTTTCAGCAAGAGCGAAACCAGAGAAGTGTTCTCTGAGTCCTGCAGGCTTTTATCTTTATTTTCCATTTTTTATTTTTAAAATAAAAGGCTAGGCATGCGCTTTACCCCTGAGCTACACCCCAACCCCACAGAGCTAGTTTGAATCTCAGGTGCTATTATGTGTGACCCTGGACAAGTCTCCTCCTGTCTGAGCCTCAGTCTCACTCATCTGTACAATGGGGATACAGTATTCCACCCTTAACTGCAGGGGACCCATGCTAACATCACTACTAGGTGCCTAGAACTGTGGATAGAACTGAACCCCCATAGCTGCTGTGCTTTCCCTTTGTTCTTGCCACAGATGTTAGTAACCTCAGCATATGGGAGATCTTTCACCTTTTCACTTAAAGGAAGCACTACATAGCTTCTCTTGGCATATTCAAACTGTCAGGACCATTACTCTTGTGCTTTGGGCCGTTATTAAGGAAAATATGGGTCATTAGAACACAGGCCCCTCACTTGTCTGTCAGTGGGAGCTTGCGAGTTCCTGTAATGCTAAAAGCTATGCCTCCAGAATTAGATACCAGCAGGGTCACCCATGGTGGACAGGTTTCAGCTGACCTTTCAGACTAAGACAGACTAGGGAGAAGGACCCAGTCCCACTCCAAAAACAATTAGCTATTGAAAACCCTATCAATAGCAGAGAAGCACGGTCAGATATAGTGCTGGAAAATGAGCTTCCCAGGTTTGTAGGCATTCAAGAAACGACTGAGAAAGAGTTGCCTCCTCAAAGCAGAGTCTACCTTAATGATGGAAATGGAGTAAAGCCCCAGGAACCTGCATTTGCTGATGTGGCATGACTCAAAATGAGAAGGGACAACTGTAAATATCCATTAATAATTGGAACATGGAATGTATGTAGTACCAATCTAGGAAAATTAGAAATAATCAAAAGTAAAATGGAATGCATAAACATCAAAATTGTAGGCATCAGTGAGCTAAAATAGACTGGCATGGGCCATTTTGAATCAGATAACATGGTCTACTATGCTGGGAATGACAACTTACAGAGAACTTAAAGACAACTTAAAGAGAAATGGGATTGCATTCATCACCAAAAAAGACATCTCAAGATTTGTCTTGAGGTGCACTGCTGTCAGTAATAGAATAATATCCATGTGCCTACAAGGAACACCAGTTAATATGACTATTATTCAAATTTACACACCCATCACAAATGAAGGCCACAAATGAAGGGAGGGAAGATTTTTAGCAGCTTCAGCAGCCTGAAATTGATTGAACACGCAATTAGGATGCAGTGATAATTACTGGTGACTAGAATGAAAAGGTTGGAAATAAAGAAGGCTCAGTACTTGGAAAATATGGCCTTGGTGACAGAAATGATAGAATTTTGTGAAACCATCGACCTTTTCATCAAAAATACACTTTTTTACTAACATAAACAGCAACTATAATACATAGAATTTACCAGATGGAACATACAGAAACCAAACTGACTACATTTGTGGAAAGAGAAGGTGGAAAGGCTCAATATCATAATTCAGAACAAGACCAGATGCTGATTGTGGATCAGGTTGCTCATCAATTGCTCAGAGGCAGTTCAAACTGAAACTGAAGAAAATTAGAATAAGTGTACAAGAGCTAAGATATGACCTTCAGTATATCCCACTTGAGTTCAGAGACCACCTCAAGAACAGATTTGATGCATTAGACACTAATGATAGAAGACCAGATGAGTTGTGGCATGACATCAAAGCCATCATTCATGAGGAAAGGAAAAGGTTATTAAAAAGACAGGAAAGAAAAACCAACTTACATGTCAAAGGAGACTCTGAAACTTGCCCTTGAAAGTTGAGCAGCTGAAGTAAAAGGAAGACATGATGAAGTTAAAGAGATAAACAGAAGATTTCAAAGGGCAGCTCGAGAAGACAAAATCAAATATTATAGTGACATGTCCAAAGAACTGGGGAGAGAAAACCAAAAGGGAAGAACTTGCTGTTTTTCTCAAGCTAAAAGAATTGAAAAAAAAGTCCAAGCCTTGAGTGGCAATAGTGAAGGATTCCACAGGGAAAATATTGAATGATGCAGGTGGAAGAAAGACACAGAGTATTTAAACCAAAAAGAATTGGTGGATGATCGACCATTTCAAGAAACTGCATATGATCAGGAACCAATGGTACTGAAGGATGAAATGGAAGCTGCCTCGAAGGAATTGGCAAAGCACAAGGCTTCAGGAATTGATGGAATACCAACAGTGATATTTCAACAAACAGATGCAATATTAGAGGTGTTGTTTATGCCAAGAGACTTGGAAAACAGCTATCTGGCCAACTGACTGGAAGAGATCCATATTTGTGCCTATTCCCAAGAAAGGGGATCCAACCAAATATGGAAATATCAAATGATATCATTAACATCTCATACCAAGTAAAATTGTGCTAAAAATCATTCAAAAGCAACTGCAGCAGTATATTAACAGGGAACTGCCAGAAAATCAAGCCAGATTCAGAAGAGGATGTGGAACCAGGGACATCTTTGGTGATGTCAGACAGATATTGGCCAAAAGGAGAAAGTACCAGATATGTCTACCTGTTTTATTGACTATGCAAAGGCATTTGACTGTGTGGATCAACAACAATTTATGGATAACAAACATTGTGAAGAATGGGAATACCAGGGAACTGAATTGTACTCATGAGGAATGTGTACATGAACCAGGAGGCAGTCTTCAAATAGAACAAGAAAACACTACCAGGTTTAAAGTCAAGAAGGGCATGCTTCAGGGCTGTATCCTTTCACTGTACCTCTTCAATCTCTATGCTACGCAAATAATTGGAGAAGCTGGACTTTTGACGGAGAATGTGGCATCAGGATTGGAGGAAGACTCATTACTAACCTGTGTTATGCAGATGACACAACTCTGCTTGCGGAAAGTGAAGAGGATTTGAAACATTTACTGATGAAGATCAAAGAACACAGCCTTCAGTATGGATTGTGCCTCAATCCAAAAGTCCTTCCAACTGGGTCAGTAAGCAACTTCATGATAAATGAAGAAAAGATTGAGGTTTGTCCACAATTCTGCTTCACTTGGTTCTACAATCAGCACTTGTGGAAGCAGCAGTCAAGACATCAAAAGACACGTTGCATTGCGAAAAGCTGTTGCAAAGTAAGGACATCACATTGAATATGAGTATGTACCTGACTCTTGCCATGGTATTTTCAGTCTCATCATATGGTTGTGAAGGCTGGACATTGAATAAGGGAGGCAGGAAAAGAATTGATGCTTTTGAATTATGGTGCTGGAGACAAATACTGAATATATCATGGACTGCCAAAAGAACCAACAGATCTGTCCTAGAAGCGCAACCAGAATGCTCCTTGGAAGCAAGGATGGCTAGACTGCATCTTACGTACTTTGGACATGTAGTCAGGAGGGACCAATCCCTGGAGAAGGACGTTATGTTTGGGAGAGTGGCAGGACAACGAAAAAAAGGAAGACCTTCAACTAGATGAATCCATGCAGTGTCTACAACAGTGGGCTTAAACATAAAAAATGATCATGTGCCTAGCACAGTGACAGGGAGTATTTCATCCTGTTGTACATCGAGTTGCTCTGAGTCAGATCTGACTCAATGGCATCTAACAACAGTACACAGGCACTGCTACATTAGCACAGCAGGTAGTGTGCATAGCATGGATGTGCTGGACAGAGGAACAATTTACACTAGGGCAGTAGAACTTATCACATCACTCAGAGTGGTGCATGATTTAAAGCTTAAGAATTATTTATTTCCGGAATTTTCTGTTTCATATATTCAAACTGCCGCTGGCCTTGGGTAACGGAACTATAGGAGATGGTGCTGCAGCTAAGGGTGACTCCTCTACTGATCCCTACTTCAAAAGGGCCTTTGAGCTGGGCACGGTGGTACACACCTGTAATCCCAGCGGCTCGGGAGGCGGAGGCAGGAGGATCGCAAGTTCAAGACCAGAGGCAGTCTGCGTAACTTAGCAAGACCCTGTCTCAAAAAGTAAAAAAAAAAATGGGCTGGGGGCGCACCTCAGTGGCCCAGCATTTGCAAAGCATGCAGGTGCGAGGCCCTGGGTTCAACCTCCAGTACCGCCAAAAAAAAAAAAAAAAAAAAAAAAAAAAAAAAAGGCCTTTGGAAGACTGTGTGTAAAGAGCATGCCTGGCACAGTGCTTCATCCCATAAAATGTGGCCATATCCCCTCTCTGCCCTGACTCCTATCACCCCATCCTTACCCATCCAAGACTTCAGGGCCCCTGGGTGGGATAGAGATGGAAAAATAAGGGCCACTCAGTGACGGTGTGGCTCTAGTCATTTGCCATCAGTGCCTCCCCACCAGGCCCCCACTCCTGGCAGCGTAGGAGACAGGAGAGAGGGAAAGGTCAGGCCAAGACTCTACAGCCTGTGGCCTCCAGGCAGTGGGCACCATGGGCCAGCGGAGGCTGATCCAGCTCTGTGTACCCAGGTGTCAGTGGCAGCCTGCTGGAGACGTTTGCAATGGGAACAGGGTGTGGAGCCCTTCCCACCCACACCCCGCTCAAAAATGGCCAGGACCAGTCTTGGCAATATAACATGTCTATTTTATTTTAAAAACAACTCCCAAATCACCTGACTCCTTCCCCCAAGGGCTCTGACAAAGTCCTCAGGAAGGGCTGGCTCCAGCCAAGCAGGGGACTGTCAGGAGGCGTCAATGTGGCCACCAGGCTGGTGGGCCCTGCTCCTTCCCCAGCCCTTCTGCCCTCCCCTTTGCTGCTGGCAGAAGGAGCTGACTGATCCCTGGCCCTAGGGCTCTGCTGGGCTGGGGAGAGGCGGGGCCAGCCGCGGGCATGCAGGGCCTCCGGGCAGCCTGGGAGGGTTGCCCGCTGGGTTGGCTCTGGGAGGCAGTGCGGGCTGGGTTCACGAGGAGGCAGCATGCAGACGCCTGGTGTACCAGCCTCCCGCAGGGGAAGGAGCGTGTTCCAAAATGAACAAGGCTGACCAGGCACTCAGGACCCCCAGGGATCCCTGAGCCTCTTCCCAGGCCCCTGACCAGGAAAGGAAGAGGGCGCTCCTCCCTTCCCGGTTCTTTCACCCCCCTTAGATGGATTTTATTCTCATCACCATCCTGAGCAGACGGCAAGGACCGAGGTGGTGGCCGGGGAGGACAGTGTGGATCTGCAGAGCCCATGGGGCTCAGACCCTCTGGCGTAGCCACCTCTAGCCACCACCTGTTGGGCAAGGTGCCCAGGGTGCTGGGCACCCGCTTCAGATCCCTGGGAGTGGGGAGACCCTGTCTCCAGCCACACGAGGGGTTCTGCCACCTGGGGTGTGAGCAGGCTGTAAGACACACGTGGAGGCCCGGGTCCTCAACAGCCTGAGGATGCGCAGCAGCCTGCCTGATGGCCGGCCTGCCTGGATGCCACCTAGCCACGCCTCAGCACCAGGGGTCCCGGGAGGCTCTGCCACGGCACAGGCTGTCGCTCCGCTGCCAGGCGCTGTGGATGAGGCTCAGGGCGTCCTTGAACTTCTGCTTGTTGGAGGCCTCGTGGATTGCCTTGTGGGGCAGGTCCACCTGGATGGGCAGGCAGGGAGCATGAGGGCCGCCTTGGCCACAGACCCGGTTGGCCTCCCCTCATGCGTCCCTCCATGCCTCTCCATGCCACTAGGTCCTCCTGCTCTCTGAGCAGATGCTGAGCTGATGGGGAGGAGCTGGCCCACCACCTCCTTCCTGGGAAGGCCCTGTGCTCTCAGCAGCACCGTGGCACGAGGGTATCTGCCTCGGGCTCCCCACAGGGTCCCCAGGGTTGCAGGGCACAGGGGCTCCAAACCCCACCTCTCCAGGGCAAGTGAACCCCTCCCACTGTGGTGTAAACTCCAGGGGCAGAGAAGAGGGGCTGCCAGCCTAACGTCCTGCCTGGGTGGGCTCCTCGCCACACCCGCCCCCACTCTGAGTGCCGCCCCCCCTTTTTTTTAATTTTTGGCACTGGGGGTTGAACCCAGGCTTCGTGCTTGCATGCTCTGCAAGTGCTGGACCACTGAGCTGCACCATCAGCCCATTTTTTTTACTTTTTGAGACTGGGTCTTGCTAAATTATGCAGATTGCCTCTGGTCTTGAACTTGTGATCCTCCCGCCTCCGCCTCCCAAGCCGCTGGGATTATAGGCGTGTGCCACTGCGTCCAGCTCCGCCCTCTTTAAATGCACCTTAGGTAGAAATAACATCTCCTGGGCTATTTTCAGCCTTCCCCACAGATGTACTGAGGTCCGGGCTTGCTCCTTTGGCCCTGAGGTTCTGCATCTGTCCCAGAGCTGCTGAAATGCTGCTGCCCCTAGGACCCTGGAGGCCCAGCCAGGTCCTGGGAACAGCCGGGGCCCCTGGGCATTAGGTACCTGGTAGATGGCTTTCCACCCAGCGTTCAGTGCAGACAGGAACCGGTCCAGCTCAGCAGTGCAGCTCAGGTAGATGACCCACGGTGGGGGTGGCTGCGGGCTGTCCTGGGAGAACTCCTAGGGAGAGGGGGGCTCCAGGTGAGCAGGTGGGGCTTTCCCTCTGCAGGGCCCGGCCCTCACCCCCACGCAGCTCACCAGGACGCAGTACTCCTTGCCCGGCTCTATGGAGACGGTGCTGATGTCGGCCAGCCAGGCTGTGCCCAGGGAACGGAAGAAGCTTGTCTGGCAGTCCTCGTGGCACGTGAAGAGGCGGTCCTCAGTGATCACCAGGCAGCAGGGGATGCAGGGGCTGGGGGCGACGCCCTGGGGGATGACCTGGACAGGTGGAGAGGGGGCTGCGTGCTCCAGGTGGTCTGCACCAGGACACGCCCTCCAGAGGCAGGGTAGGCGGGGGACGGGGAGGGAGAGTGGCCCTGGGCCCCATCCTGGTCCTCCTGGGTGCTCTGTGCCTGGCAGGATTGGTCCCACGCAGCGTGGCAGGCTGGGGGACCAGCGGCAGCGCGGCGCTCACCCCTTTGGACACGGCCTGGCAGAGGTGCTGCATCCAGTCGGCCATCTCAGCCTCGCAGTCAGCGCTCAGCTCCAGGCAGGGCCGGTCGGCCAGAATGACCTGGAAGGCGTGGGGCCGATCCGTGGTGCTGGCTCTCCGGCAGCCACCGCACTGCTCCCCCCTGGGCCAGAGGAGGAGGGTGAGGCGGGAGCCAGGAGATGGGGAGCCCAGGCGGGAGCCACAGGGCTGGTGGGACTAGTGGATCTGGGGACTGGAGGCGCGGGAGGCCACCCAGATCCCCTGGCTCCAGGGATTCCAGAGCCCCTGGTGGCCCTGCCCTTCTGCATACCGCCTTCGCTGTCCACAATGCCAGCCTCCCTCGAGATGCCCGCCTGTGGCCGGGTGAGGGCTGTGAATCACCTCAGCTCCACCTGCTCAGACCTGGTGCCCACTCACTCTTACTTCCTCCTGGGGGCTGTCACCCACTGCGGAAGGGATGGCCTCCCCTATTAGACTGGATGTCTCCAGGCAAGCAGCACCCCATCCTCCCTCCCTGGCTCCTGGAAGCCTCAGAGCAAACTCCAGGGCACCAGTCAAGGCTGCGAGGGACTGAGGCTGACCTGAGAGAGGGACAGCTGCCAGGCTCAGCCAGGGCCTGGACTCCGGGCTGGGGTGCTGAGCCCTGGCGCCCACCCAGCCCCCTCCCCGGGACACTCACCCCATGTTCACCGAGAGCAGGGGGATGACGTCAGTGCGGTCCGGATACTGGTAGAGGATCCCATTACTGCAGGGCACAATGTGTCGGGGTGAGGCCTGGCCAAGGGGCAGCCCAGGATCCCCCACAAACTGTGGCCATGCGCCCCAGAGGTATAGGAGCCAGAGGCCCACTTTCGATGGGAGGGAGGGTGAGGAAAGAGCCTGAGGGTGATGGCAGGGACAGTGGCCCCTTGGCAGCCCTGGGCACAGCGGAAGGGCTGTCAATGGGCCGGCCGGGGTTTCCCCCTGAGCTGCCTGGCTGGGCATCCTCCCCCGGGCCTGTCCTCTGCAGCCCATTTCGGGGATCCCTGCCAGGGCTCCCACCTGAGCACCACGAAGCAGGCCTTCCAGTGCTCCTTGCCCAGGTAGGAGGTGCCCGCCTTGTAGTGCAGCATGCCTTCTTTGGTGATGGTGCCCTCGGGAGGCGAGCAGTGGCAGGGGACGGGGCCCAGGGACTCATCCATGGGGTCCTCCCAGTGCACGAGCCCGTAGAAGTGCACAGTCACAGTGGATGCCTAAGGGAGGGCACAGCGGGCAAAGCAGGTGAGGCCTGGCCAGGACGCAGCTCACCCACAGCCCGGCACCAGGAGCATCAGCCGGGAGAGCAAGGATGCGGGAGAACAGGACCCCGAGAGGTGGGTGACTGAGAGATGCCAGATATCGTTTGCATTGCTTGGCCCAAAAGCAAGGCTGGCCGCCGGTACCAGTTTCCTCCCCAGCTGCTGACCTCACACTTGGATTCCTGGGCCACAAATTTAGCCAGCGCCAGCTTCTCCATGGTGGCGTCGGTCAGGATGCTAGGGTAGGGGGGTTCCCGGCAGCCTTTGATCATGGCCGACTTCAGAGAGGCCAAGAAGAACCTGTGCAGGGGGTGGGGTTCGCTGTCAGAAGCCTGGGGACAAGGGCAGGGCTTTGCCCTGAGAACTCCTGGCCTGGAGGGGGTCACAGAAACTTTTGGGGGAGGGGGGTGGCCCAGGGAGACTGGAAGCAGAGCTCAGGGCAGCAATGGGGTAATGATGTGGTCATATGGTGACAGAATGGTGGCCAGAAAAGGCCTGACCATTCCGTAACAGCCAAGAGGCCTTGGGCTTGACAGAGAGGGATGCCTGGAGGAGCTGCTGGGCAGCAGGACTTGAATGAGGGCCTCGAAGTTGGTGCGATGGTGTGACCTCATCATGCGTAACTTTCCTATGTGAGGATTCCCTGGCGCACCCCGGTTCCAGGACCTCCTCCCTGTCAGATAGCTCACGCCAGCCCCCTGCCCCTCTGCGGGTCAGCTGGGCTGACATGGGAGTCATCAACCAGTGATTGTCCACTTTCCTGCCTTTCTGACCAGACCGCAGGTTATGGGGGGGGACATACATGTCTTCTACTTCCAGGTCTCCCACTTCCCACCCTCTCCCAGGAGCCCTGGTCTCGCCAATGGCAGATGCAGATTCTCCAGTCCTGCTGAGGGGCGG
Organism: Pedetes capensis; assembly: GCA_007922755.1. Lineage (NCBI taxonomy): Eukaryota > Metazoa > Chordata > Mammalia > Rodentia > Pedetidae > Pedetes > Pedetes capensis. The sequence goes on from VMDO01010941.1 coordinate 45,009, forward strand.
AGGCGGACACTCACTCAGCCAGGGCCATGTCGGCTGTGTCCAGCAGAAACTGCTTCCGGCGGTTGGTGCACACCAGCTTCACTGTCTGCTGGTCAAGGCCGACCTGCCAGAAACCACAGGGCTTGGCTGCTGCCCGGCAGAAGAGGCAGTGGCCAGATGTTGGCCAGGACAGGGAAGGGAAGAAGCACCCCATGGGTCCCCACCAGTGAGGCCCCGAGGCCTAGTGCCTGGTGGGAGTTGGGGATGTTCGGAACTCTGGCGAAGAAGAGGTGTCCTCCTGCCCGGCTGTGTCCTCAGCACATGGACAGAGGCCCCTCGGAATCACGCTGGCACCCAGCCCTGGGACGTGCCTTGCCCTGCAGCTCTAAGGCCGTGTGGCCCGGGAAGCTCTCTACCTGCTGCGGGACACCAACGGCGGAGCCTGCACTCACCGACACATAGTCCAGTTCGTTGTAAGAAACGGCCTCTTCCACCAGGTATGGCTTCTCTGTGGCCCCTGAGAGAGGAGACCCCAGTGCCTGTTACCCTGCTGGCCACTCCTCCCTCCCCTGGCCCTGTCTGCTAAGACCTGACCGCCTTGCAGAGAGGACCCCTCTCTGCCCTGCACTCTGAAATGACAGAGCGGCAGAATGACACGAGGCGCTCACGGGGGCAGCCCCCGGGCTCAGGTAGCAACGCCTTCCTCGAGGTACCGTTCTGTTACTACAGGCCCCGAGGTGGGGAGGGGGATGGGGGCAGAGGGGGCTCGGCATGGCAGGCACCTTTCCGGAGCAGGTAGACATAGCAGTCTGTGAGCAGCACGTACAGCAGCTGCAGGTTGCCCTCCATGTGCCCGGTGCTCATGCGGATCATCTGCAGGGCGAGGCAGACACACGTCAGGCAGCTGCCGCCCCGATAGGCCGGCGGCGCACTCTGCCCGGCTCCCGCTCGCTCGGCGGCGGCCTCCTGGGTTCCTGGGACTTACTTTGAACAGCTGCTCCTCGTTTTCCCGAAACACGTGGATCATCAGCAGGAGTAAGTGATTGTTGTCGACTCTGTGACAGGGACAAGGATGCGGAGGACGGGGTGTCAGGCCAGTGGTGGGGGACGGCGGCACAACCCCTCTACCTCCGGGAGGCCAGGTCTTCAGGGAGGGACTTGTGCTTGATTTACCGGGAGGTGACCGGGTCCCCTGCTCCGAGGACTGGCAGAGTGCTACGCCAGCCCCCGCCCGGGCTCACCTGAACTCTGAGGAGTGCATGAGCTCAGAAGGGCTCCCCTGGCCCTCCTCCACCCCAGAGTCTTCGGCACTGCTCGGACACGGGCTTGGCTGGTCTCGCTTGAGCTGGCACAGAGCCTCCTGGGTTCCAGGCTCGGGCTGGGGCACGGGCCCCTCGCTGAGGGGCAACTGGGTCTCTAGTTCCTGGGGCTCTCGCTCCTGAGCCTCCCCAGGGGCGTCCTCTACGGGCCGAGGCGTCTGTCCCTCTCCTCCTCCCTCTTCTTCTTGGCTAGCAGCCGCAGGGCTACTAGGAACATGCAGCGGTTGGCCAGGCCCTGTAGGGTCATGGTGGCCGCCACTTGATGCAACAGCGTGTGGACTCTCGACGGTAAAGCGGTAGAAGTCCATGGGGGCCGGAAGCCCCTCACTAAAGTCGCAAGATGGCGGCTCCTCCGGGGCATCCCCGGGAGAGCTGGGCCGAAAGGACTGGTTGGGGGGCTCGACGTGGGAACACCAGGTGCTGGGGTCCAGCTGCCCATTGAGCTGGTCGATGACCTTGCTCAGGGGCTGCCCCAGGCGCTCCATGGAGGTGTCCTTCATCTCCGGGATCAGCAGGCCCACCTGACAGAGCTCCGAGTGTTCGCTGCTCTCGGTGGTGCTGCTGGGCCCCTCCCCCTCCTCCTGGGGGGAGGCGAGGGTGTTGTCTGGCGAGTCCTGCCCGAGGCCTGGGCTGTTGACCAGGCTGTCACCATCCCCCCGCCCGGCATATTTCTGCTGGTTGGAGGATGGGTGGAGTGGACTTGTTTCCTCATCCGACCTGGTCTTCTTCTTCTTGCCGGTTTTCTTCTTCTTGGTGACCCTGCAGTGGTGGTAATGGGGCAGGATTTAACTCTCACGTACCCCAGCACCAAGGAAATCAGGCTGGGCCAGAGAGGGGACCCTGGGCACGTGACCTCTGTGAGCACAGCCAGGGTCTCTGTGGTGCTGGGCAGTGCAAAGCCAGAGGCCAGGCCCCGAGGCACCTCTGGAGTTCACAGAGGCGTGGGCAGGCGTGGGCTGAGGATGGCACAAGGGAGCTACAGATGGCAGTTGTCAAAGGAACCCTGGGCAGGTCCTATGAATCCCAGCTGATAAAACTGAGCTAGCAGCGGGGCCTGGTGGTGCACTTCTGTGATCTCAGCACTCGGGAGGCTGAGGCAGGAGGGTCTCGAGTTCAAGGCCAGCCTGAGCTACACTGTGAAACCCTCTCTCAAAAAAAAAACCAAAAAAACCACAAATAAAAAATAAAACAAAAGCAAAAAACAAAACACCCCCAAAACAAAAAAAACTGAGCTAGCTAGAAACAAGAACGTGCTATGGTTAGTCAGACCAACCGCCCCTCTGCTCCACTCTTTCCTTAAGATGTGGGCAACAGACCCTGAGCTGATGTCACTTCCTCTGAGGAATCAGCACGGGTAAGCCTTACACCCAGCAATGCACTCACTCAAAGTTTCGGAGCTCAAAGTTCTGTTCCCACTCTTTGGTTCCAAGTTGGCCAAAATGGCCTGGCCAAGCTGCTTTGTTCTTTAACCAGACTATGCACGTGTTTGGTGCTCCAGGCCCCAGGCCCCAGGCCCTGGGAGCAGTGCCCCTGCCTCAGGCTCGCAGGCGTGTCAGGCACTGGGGTTTCTCTTCTCCTTTGGCGCAGTGAGTTCTAAGAGTGGGGTCCAGGGGAGGTCAGGGAGCCGAGAGTCCCAACTTGCCATTCACCTCCTCTCTCCTGTCCATGTCCCTGTCAGTGCTGTGACAGGGACACCTCTCTTCCCATGGGCCAGGCTGACCTAGCATTGGCACAAATCTCAGAAACTGTCCACTGATTTCCAAGAGCTCCCGGGGAGGAATTCCAGTCAGAAGGTGTTGCCTGACCATGGGTGGCCCCCACACACACTCCAGCAGCGGAGGCATGGCCTGGGGAGCCAGCAGCGGCTGCTGCATGTGCCCCCTGGCTGGGCCTTGCTGCAGACTGGGTGTTTGTGTCCCTTGGAATTCATGTGTGGGAACCCCAACCCCCACGGGATGGCCTTTGGGAGATGAGGCCATGAGGGTGGCGCCCTCATAAAAGCAACCCCGGAGAGCTCTTTCCCTGCTCTGCCAATGTGAAGACACGGCGAGAGGCTGGACGCCTCTGAGCCTGGAAGTCGCCCTCTCTGGAACGGACCTATGTCACACTCCAAGCCAACAGAATGTTCAGAACAAAGGTCCACTGTCACAGCCTCCTTGCCCACCCCTGCCCACTCCAGCCTGAAGGGAACAGGCCTTCCGAGTGTCTGGCTCAAAGAAATGCTTCGTGTTGGGGAGGGGCTACTCAGCCTCCAGAAGATGCTCCTCCGCCCTCAGAGCAGTCCTGGTCTGCCATGGACTCAACAGTGAGGCCACAGGGACATGTGGGCTCCAGGACGCTTCCCCACCTCCTTCTAGGCCCCTCCCTGCTCACCTAATGACCTCAAGCTCTGGGCAGGTGTCTGGCAGGTCCAGGGCCCCGGCCTCCCCCTTCTCCTGTGAGGTGGCGTGCACAGGCGTGGTGTCCGAGGAGGACACGGTCTCTGCCTGCTCCTCGTTGAAGGGGTTATGGCGCTGGGTGGGGCTCTTGGTGGACGCCTTGCTGCTGGTCAGGTCTGAGGCGGTGGAGCGGGGGCCGCTGACAGTGTCTGTGAGGTCTCCATCTGGGAGAACAAGGAGGCAAGAGGTAGCTTGTCACATGCCACTGGGCCCCAGAGTGGCCCCGACCTCAGGGAGGCACCTGAGCTCCTCCCAGGGCAGCCTGACCGGGGTGCCCCTATTGGAGGGCACACCCCAGCCCAACGGGACATGGGGTCTGTGCTTTAAGAGCACCTGGGGGACCGCCAGCTCCATCACCGCTGGGAGCCCTCCGGAACGCACTCCCATGAAAGGTTCCTGAGGTGAAGCAGCCAGTGGGCTCCAGCCCTTAGGCCATGACCCTGCTCACCAACGGTTGGCTGGGGGCCCCCGGAAGAGACAGGCTGAGTGCCTCGGAGCCCTCCTGCCAGAGGATGGGGTACCAGCAGCCCCTCAGCCCCAAGTCCTCTGCAGACAACAGGGAACACAAAGGACACGGGAAGAGGAGAGGGGAAGGTGGGGGGCAGAGGCTGGGAGGCAGGACGGGAGTCTGGGGCAGGCAGGGAAGGGCAGGCAGACAGCCCCATACAGAGGAAATGAGGGACAGAACAGGGCAGCGGGGATTAGACACCAGGGGCTGTGGGCTTCTGTCCCAGCACGCACCAGCCCTCCTGGGGGCAGTGCCCAGCGCCCCTTTAAGGTGCTGAGGACTTGATTTCGTGCAGATTTCAGCTTGCTGACAGGTCCTCTCTGTGTCACACCCTCACTTGTGGCTCCACCTGGGTAAGGGTGGGGAGCTGCTGTCCCTCCACCTGCTCTATTCATCCCAAGTCACTGGGACAGGCACAGAGTGCCAGCGTGACAAGCCCATGGGCCATTTATCCAGTGGCAGATGGGGGCTGCCCAGGCAGAGAGCTGAGGCCCAGGCCAGCTGTGGAACGGCCTGGGCGAGAGTGCAGGGCAAGGGACGTGGGCTGTACGCTCCATTTGCTGGTGTTTGCGCACCTTGCTGGCCATTATCTGCTGCAGGAGAGGTGGAAACACACTCCCCACAGCCCCGCCGGAAGGGCCCACCCTGCTGTCAACTTCTCCCTGCATTTTGGAAACCGATGGTGCTGCCTGCTGACGCGGCGCGTCGTCCAGCTCTTTAGAAGCAGCTGCCTCGTGACATAAGAAAAGGGGAGGGGCTGGAAGTAACTGCAGCTCTACCAGGCCAACCTGTGAGCCAGTGTGTGAGGCCTACCAGACTCTTCCCATCTCGGACCAAGGACCAGTGCTTAGAGGCAGAAAGCTATGCCCTCGCCTTCAGGGGCAGCTACTGTAGAGCCCGCACCTTCCCGTCCTATGCCTCCCCTTAGCACTTGCGGCTGCTCAGGAGTGGGGTCCCGAGAGACAAGGTGGCATACCCTCAGATGGGGTGGGTGTCAAGGCTGGGATGCCCACCGGTCCTGCAAAGAAGCTAAAGACCACGGTGCAGCCCTCCTGCTAGCTTTGGAGCTTCCCCAAGTCCTGCTTTCCTCTAGGCCGAAGGGGAAGACAGGGCCTCCCTAGGTGAGCTGCCAGAGAGTGCCAGGGAGCTCTTCGCTGCTCAAGGGACTTAGGAAAGCAGGAGATGGTGGCTGAGACACGGCTCTCCCTGCCTGGGGCCCGGCCTGAGCAAGTACTGCAACTGGGCTTCTAGTTCTCAGGCCACGAGGGAACTCCGTGGCTGCAGAGGAAGGTCAGGGCCTGCTTGTCAGGCACGTCAGCAAGGGGGTTAGTTGTTAGAATCAGAGGGGAAAACCAATGCCCAGCATGTGTGCCACAGGAGAGGCTGAGGACAAATGATGTTCTGATGGAATTCTGGGTTTCGAGCTAATTTAGCTAAAACAATGAGACCCTTCAATGCTACTCTCTTGGCCAAGGAACATAATTTATTTCTTCCAGTACTGTATTTCCCTCAAAGTTAAGCTATTCCATACTCATATCATCTGGGAAAGATCATGTCACTCACTGTTCCTCTTCCTCAACAGCACCTTCCCCACACCAAGGCTGGAAGGGACCCCCAGGGCCAGAGCTCTTTAAGAAAGTGGGCCTGGGACAGCCTCAGATTTTTTTGGTACTGAGGGTTGGACCCTGGGCCTTGCGCTTGCATGCTCTGCAAGTGCTGGACCACTGAGCTGCACCCCCAGCCCATTTTTTACTTTTTGAGACAGGGTCTCACCGCCTCTGGTCTCAAACTTGCGATCCTCCTGCCTCCTTCTCCTGAGCCGCTGGGATTACACAGCCTCAGATTTAAGGAGCCGGTATTCACCTTATCAAGTCCAGCTGTGGGTTATGGGCAGAAAAATGGCCAAGCATTGCCACTGACCAGTGGACAGGGTGGAAGTTGGCAGATTTTATTTTAACTTGCTTAAAACTTCAAAGAGAGTCTCCCTGTGGGAGTTTCAGCTGTGCCCGAGCAGTCGCCTCACTTGGCCTTGGTCTCTGGCACAAACACCAGAGTGGAAGTCACAGGAATGGCCTGGAAGAATCAAGCCCCCTGTCTTTCTCCTGGGCGCTCGCCTGGCCCAGAGGAGCTCACAACCAAATGTTCCAAGGCATCGCTTTTCAGAACAAGTCTCCGCTCACTGGGTCAGGCACTAGTACCCCACGAACAGGCAGTTCCCTTCATGCCTTGAGTGTACCGACTGGTGTCCCTCAAGAAGGGTGATCTGGTGTCCCCTGAGATGCAATGGCTCTGGGACCCTGCCCACAGGCAGGAGGGCTGCACTGGGCTGGGCAGAGCGACTTGCCTAGGGCTAACGGCCAAGTTCTCCTACAGCAGAATTCCATCTATTAGAACACCAGGCCGGGCTGTATTATGATCATAGACATTATTATAAATAAAAAGGAGTTGATTTTGAAACATGCAGCAAGCTTGGCATGGAAACATTGCAAAATAGGTAAAGAGGGTCACAGCGGACTCTGTCCCACCTTCCCAGTCTGTGCTGGGTACAGACGGCACTGCTGGAAACACATCTCCAAAATCATAATCTACAAAAATGAGGGACAAAACTGAAGATTAGAAACACAGCTGGGGAAGGAGGGGAAGGGCAACGGGAGGGAGACATGGCGGGGAAACCAGAGAGGGGAAGTGAACTTTCTACACGTTCTCTGACGACCTCGGGGACTGATGGGGAGCCTGGCTGCTCAGCTCGGCAGTGGCCCGGAGCTTTGACCAGCTGGCCAAGCCTCGGGAGGCCATGCTTTTCCAGACCCTGAACCTGGGCTGGCACAGACAACCTGGCTCGCCCGTCCTAACCCCGATTTCTACCCGTTGCCTCCTTTAGCCTCACATCCGCAGAGTAATGAGGCCCTGTGCTGGCGGCTCAAGCTGTGTAATCTGAATTGCTAGGGTAGATGGGCTTGAGGGGACACCTCCATCCATGGGCAGGCTGGCCATTGCCTCAAGGCCCGTCCCTCTGACATCTCCTCTGAGGCAGCCCATGAGGCTGATCCAAGGAGACCGCGTGGCCAACTTCCACTTGTACAATGAGCAATGAAGTTTTGCCGGCAGCAAGTCTGAAAGTGAGCCCCCTGCCCTAGGCCATATGGCCGAGGCACAAGCAGAAATAGAGAAAAGGGAGGGCCAAGGTCTCAACGCTGAGGCAATGCTAGGGAGCCCAGGGGCTAAACACGTGCCTGGATCCCTTTCCTGGAGGTGAGGTGGGGTGAAGTGAGTGAGGAGTTTGGTGCCCCATGGGGTGTGAATGAGGCAATGGCCATGTGCGTGGGCACCAAGGCCTGAGGTTTGCAGAAAACCCGGCTGCTGTAATAAGTCATGGGACTGAGATAACGAAATGACCTACAGCGTCTTCCTTAGCCTCTGAAGCAACAGGTGTACACATCCCCACCACGCCATCGGGTGCAGGGGACTTGGAGAAACCGTGTGGGCTCTCTCCACTTGGGCCTGCCTGGTGCTCCTGCCTTCTTATGGGAGTTTCCTAGCCTCTCTGCCAAGAACCTTGGGAGGATGACCTCCCCAAGGCAGGCAATGCTCACCCCTGTGACATCAGGCAAGCATTTCCAGGGCACACTGTGCCCAACTCCACCTCGCACCGTCCGTGGGCAGGTGACTAGCACTTGCTGGGAAAGTGTCTAACATTCATAAAATCTTGTTTGTGGCTTTTGTGCCTGCAATCTGTTCTTTAGCCAGTCAGGGTCTCTGAGGGAATGAAGGTCTGGGAAATGGCCAGCTCTGTCCAACTGCAAATCTCAATCCCTAGACCAAAAACCAGCCTGGAGGTCCATCACCCGGCCAGGTGTACGCACCTCCAGAGTCGGTTTTAGGGTGGAGCCTCGAATCCTTTCTGTCCTGGGACACTTACCCTCACTAGATGGGGCAATTGCACTGTCGTCCCATTCCAGGTTGGTGGAGGTGACGGAGTTGAAGGAGTTGAGGGATAAGCTGTCTGAGCCATGGACTGAGCTGGGCAGGCGGTCTTCAAAGTCCAGCAGGTACTGAGGCTTATAGTAGTCAGGCATGTAGGGGGCCAGGTCTAAGTAAGGGGCATCCTGGGGAGAGAATGGGAGAGGAATGGTGGGAGGGAGGCCTTGGTGGGGGGGTCAGGACACATGGCCTTGTGGAGACAGCAGAATCCAGGAGCAGACGCCATGGATCTGCTGTACCCCCCGGGGCTCTTTGTCCTGGGAACAAACGCAGAGATAACTGCTAAAAAGAGTAAGGCAAATGGCCCTGGCTCGTGAAGCCATGCACTTTGGGCTCAGAGGGGAGAGTGCCATTGTTGGCAGGGTGCTAGCTTAGCACGCACAAGGCCCTGGACTCCATCCCCAGCACCATAAGAAAGAAGAGAGAAAGCTGTCAGAACCCAGCGACACCCTCTGATACCCCCTTGGTCTCTTTTACTGTGAGAATCACTCATTTTCTCCAATTTCTACCACTGCTGAGGTTCTTTCTCAGCCTGTGCTATTGCAGTAGGGACCAGGAGAGGGACCTGACTAGGATGGGGAAGCTGCTTCCAACTTGCTGGGCCCAAGTACCAGAGGCATTTTGGGGCCTCTTTTGCGTCAGCATCATGTCTCTGCAGTCGCCTCCCCTTCTCTGAGGCTTTGCTTTCTGTGCTTTCAGTTACCCGTGGTCCAACGAATTTAAATGGTAACTTCTAGAAATAAACAACTCGTAAGTTTTTTCTTTAATTTTTTTGAGACAGACCCTATGTAGCCCAGGCTGGCCTTGAACTCATGGTCCTCTTGTCTCAGCCTCCCAAGTGCTAGGATTACAGGCCTGCACCACCATGCCTGGCAATTCATAAGTTTTAAATGCCTTTTATTACAGCATATTGTAACAATTGTTCTATTTTTACTATTTGTTACTGCTGTTGTATCTGACTGTGCCTAATTTGTAAATTAAACTTTATCACAGGTATGTGTGTATTGTAAAAAACATCGTATACATAGGGTATGTTCTATCTGTGGTTTCAGATATCCACTGGGGGCCTTGGAACACAAGCCCAAGGCTACGGGGGGCTACTGTACAGCGTGTGGCAGTGAGGAAAGCTTGAGAAGTTGAGGGTAGCTGAGAGCACATCAGTGGGGAAGCAGGGGCTGATGACACTTGCTGGGAGCCCAGGAAACAGAGGGATAAATGGGCCTCGTCCTTCTTAGACACTTGGGTCCTAGGCAGGGAGGCGAGTCCTTCTGGGCTAAGCCACTGCAGCCAGTGTGGTTTTTCCCCAGGTGGGTAGAGAGACAGGAAGAAGGTACCTGAACCAGGAATCCTCTCCATGAGGGAGCTAAGAGAGACTCCTTCCCTGTCCACTCAGCCCTGAAGCCTTTCCTCACCTGACCGATCAGGCAGGGCCAAGCTCTGCTGTGCCCAATAAAGTCCAGACAGACTTGCAAAAGGAAGCCCTGCCCGGGAGAGCCACGGAGTCTCACCAGATCCAGGTCAAATCGAATGAACTCTAGCCCAGACACCAGGGTCAGAAAGAGAGTCAGGTGATCGTGGCTGCAGACCAGGGCGTTCCTGTGAGACAGGAAAAGCAACACTGGTGCTGGCGGGTCTGGTTCCCAGCATGGCCCGACCTCCCCAGTGAGCCAGTGGAGGTGAAACTGGACGCATGACAGCCCGAGCCCTGGAGGGTGCCTGGCTTGATTCAGCCGTCCTCCCCTCTTTCCCTCCCAGTACTCTCCTTCCACGTTTGAAACCACCCTGTGCTTGCCTGCTGGTGTCTCCAGAGACGGGCCTGGAGCACAAGGGCTTGTCAGGCTCTCAGCAGCTGCTATAAATAGTCTGTCCCTGCAGCAACCCTAGCAAAAGGTCAGGCCAAGGTTGGGCACTTGGTCAGTCTGGGGCCTGGACAGAGGATCAGGCAGAGACAGAGCCCCAAAGTGTACAAAGGAGGCCAGGGAGGGCCCCGGGGCTCTTGGAGGAGTCTGCTACCCTGCCTAGCGAGGATCCAAGGGCACTCTAGCCATCACTGCCACGTCCTTAGCATCAGCACGTGATGCCAGGCCAGGCCTCTGATGTGGCACACTGTGGTGTTTGCACGTGACAGAAGGCTTTGGGATGGGGCTCAGGGAGCTGGAGGCCAGGTGAGACAGAGTGTTGTAGACCCTCACCTGACATAGTATTTCTGCAGCAAACCCAGGTTCTCCTGGAACAGCCGCAGGTAGCTCTCCAAGGAGTTCTCATTGAGGGCCAGGTACAGCCAGGCCCGGCCTGCAAATGAAGATGGAGTAACTTGGTGGAAGGTCTGCCAGGGGGGAAGGGGGCGGGACTTTTTCTTTTCTTTGCCAAGCAAGGGCAGAAAGGAAAGAAAGAGCAGGTGAGGGATCAGGTATTCTTACAGCTGTCAGGCCTTAGCATGTGGGTGGTCAAGAGAGGGCAGGGGGCACCCTTTAGATGGCTTGAGATACGCGAGGACGCTGCCCTGATCCTTCAGGCTAACACAGATCCTAGCTCAGGGAGACAAGCCAGACTCCCCCTCGTGTACTTGGCCTGGGATGCCAGAGGAGTCCAGGTCTCTTCCGCCGCACGCTCCCCTTTGCCCATCATTGGTGCACCCCCACATTGCCACATGCAGGGAGAAAAGAGGCCTTATGGAGGGTGCTGGCATTTTAACCCCCACTGCCACTGGACTACAAGGCAGTCAGCCTCCCAGAGCTGAACCTTAGCCCCCAGCTTCTGTCAGGGAGGGTGCGGCTGGTCCCTGCCCCGTGCCCCTGGTTCTACTCACTGCGCCCCAGGTTGGTGGCCACATGCTGCAGCACCTCAATCTGCTTGATGGCCTCCCTTCGGGTGAAATGCACCACGAGCACCCAGTAGCCAGACGAGAGGTCTTGCAGTCTGCAAGGACAGGACCACAGCGCTGGGGCCTGGTGGGGCTGCCCCGAGTGCAGCCAGTGGGCCCCGCCAGCAGCCAGGACACCTCCACACCCTCACGCCACCCCTCCCCAGTCACTCGTGCCTGCCCAGTCGGTTTCCTGGATGAACAACTGAAGGCCTGCAGCCCGCGTGAGTGAGACAAACCTCTGGTGCTGGGAAGGAGGAAATGAGGCAGACGAGGCCAGGGCCCTGTGTGTGGAGGGCCTCGTGGCCCACCGTGCCCGCCCTGCCCTGCCCTTACCCATACAGCAGTGCGTGGTCCAGGTGCTCACACAGGCGCTGCAGGACCTTGTCGTGGTTCCGGATGGCGGGGGTCTCATCCTCACAGGCGGCGAAGTAGCTCTGTAGCTGAAGGACACAAATGGAAAGTGGATGGAGAGGAGGCTGCAAATGCTCTGGAGTCAAGGAGGGACCTGAGAAACCCCCCAGCAGGTGATGTGCCGTAATGGCGGGCAGGTTCTGCCTGAAACTGCCCTGCCCCGCTGTGGAGCCTGCCCTGGCTCCAGAGGGCGGAGGCTGTGTCCTCCCAGCCCCATCCCCGGAGGCCTTCCAGAAGCACTTGGCCTGACCATGAGGGATTCACAGCCCCACACAGGAGCCAGGTGGTACTTGGCCTCAGGCTGGGGTCAAACGCTGCCTGTGGGAGTCACACACACACACACACACACACACACACACACAGAGCTGAGCACACAATGCCCTGCTTGCAGCTGCCCTCTGCCCACACTCGAGGCTAAAGGGCAGGGCTGCCTCCTCCAACAGCCCTCTTGCCAGGGGCTGTCATGGGCATTGGATTTGCCTGAGGAGCCTGGCAAGGCTGGACATGGACCTGGGTGTGTGCCAGGATCATGTCAAGCCCTACACCGAGGGGGACCACTCTTCCCAGATGGACTGACAGAGAGCCGTCTGGATTGCAGGTGAGATGACTGCAGCATGGAGCAAGGCCCCCAGCTCAGCAGCTGGCTTAGGGTGAGAAGGCCGGGCTCCTCAGATGGCTGCACCTGCACTGACGGGGGACAGCCGCCTGCCAGCCCAGCCCCGGGAGAAAAGTCTCACCAGGTCCACGTTAGCATGGCCAGGCTGGCTGCTGCCTTCCCAGTGGTCAGGAGGGAGAAGGACACAAGAGAACCCAGAGCCCTGACTACCGGTTTCAGGTTTAAGCTCTTGGGACAACCGTGTTCTCAGGTGAATTCTGGAGGCCATGGTAGAGGTGGCCGCAGCAGGTAAGACTCACCGACCATGGCCGCAGGTGTGCGCTCTCAGGGAGAGGCCAACTGTTCAAACCCACAACAAAACAGCTCCTCTTCCCTGGCCCACAGAGAGCCCAGCAGCCCTGCTGGCTGGGGACAGACCTCAGTCCTGCTGGGTCAGAGCACCTGGAGGAAAGGCTGCTATTGCCGCAGTACAGACGTGAGCCCACGATACACACACGATCGCCCCTTGGCAGTGGCTGTAGGAACTCTTGGGCATTTGAGTGTTAAGTACTACACCACTGGGGTCAAGGTTCTTTAAAATTCTAAGAGCAGAGTGTCACAGACAGATGTTAGAGCTAGAAGGATATTTAGAGATGTAGAGCATCTTCTTCTTCTTCTTCTTTTTTTTTTTTTTGTTTTTGATACTCGTGGTTGAACTCAGGGCCTTGTGCCTGCATGCTCTGCAAGTGTTGGACCACTAAGCTGCACCCCTAGCCCATTCTTTTTACTTTTTGAGACAGGGTCTTGCTGAGTTACACAGACTGCCTCTGGTCTCAAACTTGCGATCCTCCCGCTTCTGCCTCCTGAGCTGCTGGGATTACACGCATGTGCCATCTTCCTCATTTTAAAAGCAAAACAGGGCTGGGAATGTAGCTCAGGGGTAGGGCACATGCTTAGCATGTGGGTTTGATCCCCAGGGCCACAAAATAAACAAATAAAGAGCAAAATGGGAGCTTATCTGTTTTCTCAATTATAAAAAACACTTGAGAAACAAGGGAAAGCATGTATACATATACCTATGTATGAACCGAGAAAGTGGCTAAGGCAGAAGAGCTTATGTCTTGCAATATTTTTTTCTAGTGCTGGGGATTAAACGCAGGGCCTAGAGTGCATGTTAAGCAACTGAGCTAACCCCTCCAGCCCACCTCAATATGATTTTTAGCTAAGTGATTGACCAATGGCAGTAACTCAGGTGCTCAGGTTCTTTCCTCAGACCAAAATACCTTCTAGAAAAACTTCCAAAAATGACATCTGCTTATTGTAAATATGCAAGGAACATGGAGGTACTTATAAAGACCTCCTGCTCCCATGCCACCACTGTCAACAGCTTGGTCAAGAAAAACTTCCAAAAATGACATCTGCTTATTGTAAATATGCAAGGAACATGGAGGTACTTATAAAGACCTCCTGCTCCCATGCCACCACTGTCAACAGCTTGGTAAGCATGTATCCTCTCAAATCTTCCTCCCCACCCTGCACACATAGACCAAACAAATGAACAAACAAAAAACCCATGTAAAATAAACCCCAGGCATGGTGGCACACATCTGTAATCCCACGATTTGGGAAGCTGAAACAGTAGCTTGAGCCAGTTTACAAGTATGAGGTCAGAGGTAGCCTGCACAACTTGGGGAGACTGTTTCCATCCCCCTCAAAATGGGAGAGGGTTGGAGTACAGCTTAGTGGCAGAGTACTTGCCTCATATGTACAAGGCCTGAGTTTGATCCCTAGCACTGCTAAACCAAAAAACCAAAAAAGTAAAATAGCAGCATACTATACTCATTGCTCTGAAAAATTGCTTTGCCTTAAAGATATGTTGTTGTTATTAGGTGCCATCAAGTCATGTCCAATTCATAGTGACCCTCAGAGGATTTTCAATGACTGACTGTTTTGGGGATTGCCTCAGGAGTGGATTGTCACTTCCTTCTCCCATGTTTATGGTGCTGGGAATCGAACTCAGGACCTCAGAGACTGCAGAGCAGCGCTCTACCAACTGAGCTAAATCCCAGCCCTTAAAGATATATCAAATGTATATTTCCATATCTTTACATATAAATCACTATATTCTTTTTCAGAGCCGTATTGTTTTCCAAATAAGAGGTACCATACTTTAACCATTGTTAAATATCATACATAGTATAAATCTAGGAAAATTAGAAATTGTTAAAAGAGAAATGGAGCACATAAACATTGACATTCTAGGCATCAGTGAACTAAAATGGACCAGCATGGGCCATTTTGAGTCAGATAATCATATGGTCTACTATGGTGGCAATGGCAAACTAAAGAGAAATGGGGTTGTTTTCATCATCAAAAAAGATCTGTCCTCAAGATCTGTCCTGAAATACAATGCTGTCAGTGATAGAAGAATATCCAAACAGCTACAAGGAAAGACAGTTAATATGACTATTATTTAAATTTACACATCCACCACTAAGGCAACAAATGAAGATAGGGAAGATTTCTACCAGTTTCTACAATCAGAAGTAGATCAAACATGCAATCAGGATGTACTGATTATTACTGGTGACTGGAATGCAAAAGTTGGAAATGAAGAAGGTTCACCAGTTGGAAAATATGGCCTTGGTGACAGAGACTGCACAATAGAATTTTGTCAGACCAATGACCTTTTCATAGCAAATACAGTTTTTCACCAACACAGACGGCAACTATACACATGGACTTCCCTAGAGGGAACATACAGGAACCAAATTGACTACATTTGTGGAAAAAAAAATGATGGAAAAGCTCCATATCAAATGTCAGAACAAGACCAGGTGCTAGTTGTGGATCAGGCTATCAACTGCTCATATGCAAATTCAAACTGAAACAGAAGAAAATTAGGACAAGCATATGAGAGCCAAGGTATGACCTTGAGTATATCCCACCTGAGTTAAGAGACCACCTCAAGAACAGATTTAATGCATTAGACACAAATGATAGAAGACCAGATGAATTGTGGCATGACATCAAAGATATTATTCATGAGGAAAGCAAAAGGTTATTAAAAAAAAAGGAAAAAAAGAAAAGACCAAATTACATGTCAAGAGAGACTCTGAAACTTGCCCTTGAACATCAAGCAGCTAAATTAAAAGGAAGACATGATGAAGTTAAGGAACTAAACAGAAGATTTCAAAAGGCAGCTTGAGAAGATAAAATCAAATATTTTAATGACATGTGCAAATGGCTGGAGACAGAAAACCAAAAGAGAAGAGCATGCTCTGTTTTTCTCAAGCTTAAGGAATTGAAGAACAAATTCAAGCCTCGAGTGGCAATAGTGAAAGATTCTACAGGGAAAATATTAAATGATGCAGGAAACATCAAAAGAAGATGGAAGGAATACACAGAGTCATTATACAAAAATAAATTGGTGGATGACCAACCATTTTAAGAGACTGCCTATGATGAGGAACCAATGGTACTGATGGATGAAGTGGAAGCTGCCTTGAAGGAATTGGTGAAACACAAGGCTCCAGGAGTTGATGGAATACCAACAGTGATGTTTCAACAAACAGATGCAGCATTGGAGGTACTAACATGTTTGTGCCAAAAGATTTGGAAAACAGCTACCTAGCCAACTGACTGGAAGAGAACCATATTTGTGCTTATTCCCAAGAAAGGAGATCAAACAGAATGTGGGAACTATCAAACAGTATCATTAATATCACATGCAAACAAAATTTTATTAAAGATCATCCAAAAACGACTGCAGCAGTATATATACACAGAGAGCTGCTAGAAAATCAAGCCAGATTCAGAATAGGGCAGGGAACCAGGAACATCACTGCTGATGGATCTTAGCCAAAAGCAGAGAATATCAGAAAGATGTCTATGTTTTATTGACTATGCAAAGGCATTTGACTATGTGGATCATAACAAATTAGGGATAACCCTAAAAAGAATGGGAATACCAGAGCACCTAATTGTACTCATGAGGAGTCTGTACATGGATCAGAAGGCAGTCATTCAAACAGAACAAGGAAACACTGCTTGGTTTAAAATCGAGAAAGGTGTGCATCAGGGCTGTATCATTTTACCATATCTCTTTAATTTCTATGCTGGGATAATAATCCGAGAAGCTGGACTTTATGAAGAAGAATGCAGCATCAAGATTGGAGGAAGACTCATTAACAACCTGCATTATACAGATGACACAACTCTGCCTGCTGAAAGCAAAGAAGATTTGAAATGTTTACTGATGAAGATCAAAGAACATGGCCTTCAGTATGGATTGAGACAACATCAACAAGACAAAAATCCTTACAACTGGGTCAGTATGCAACTTCACAATGAATGGAGAAAAGATTGAAGTTTGTCCATGATTTTGCTTTACTTGGTTCTACAATCAACACCCATGGAAGCGGCAGTCAAGAAATCAAAAGACACATTGCTTTGGGGAAAGCTGTGGCAAAAGACCTCTTTAAAGTATTGAAAAGTAAAGATGTTACATTGAAGATGAAGGTGCGCCTGACCAGGCCATGCTATTTTCAGTCATATCACGTGGTTGTGAAAGCTGGACATTGAACAAGCGCGACAGGAGAAGAATTGATATTTTTTGAATTATGGTGATGGAGATGAATATTGAATACACCATGGACTGCCAAAAGAACCAACAGATCTGTCCTAGAAGTGCAACCAGAGTGCTCCTTGGAAGCAAAGATGGCTAGACTGCATCTCACTTACTTTGGACATGTAGTCAGGAGGGACCAATCCCTGGAGCAGGACATCATGTTTGGGACAGTAGCAGGTCAACAACAACAAAAAAGGAAAACCCTCCACTAGATGGATTGACACAGGGTCTGCAACAATGGGCTTAAACATAAATAAGATCATGCGCCTGGCACAGAATCGGGGAATGTTTCATTCCGCTGTACATAAGGTGGCTATGAGTCAGACCCAACATGATGGCACCTAACAACAACAACAAATATCAATGAGGGCTTTAATTCTTTGATATCATGCATGACATTGAAACAAAATCTGCGCAGTCCTATATGAGTATCTCTGTATGGTGAGTGCTTCCAAGTAGAGTTGCTAAACTCAGGGACCTACACATTTACAATGTGCCTGGGTCCTACTATTTTCACTTCTAGAATGTTGGATCAACTTGTACTCTCCCTACACTGGCCAACCATGGACACAGACTAATTTTTGCCAGCCCAACTAAGGAAAAATAGTACATAATTATTTCAAATTGTTTTTCTCTGATTAAAAGGACAGTTAAAGCAATGTTCTATAATCCCTGTGACTCTGGAGGCTGAGGCAGGAGGATCATGAATTTGAGGCCAGAGGCTGTCTGTACAATTTAGCAAGACCATGTCTCAAACTTTAAAAAAGGATTGGGGAGTGCAGCTAGAGATGCCACTCAGTGGTGGAGCACTTGCCTAGCATGACCAAGGGCCAGGTTCAGTGACCCAGTACTGAAAACGAACAAAAGAAAAAAAGTATAGTTGAATATTCTCCTTAGCCATCTGCAGCCTTTTCCTGTGAATTGCTGATTTATAACTTTTGCCCAATCTTTTACTGTTTATCTTTTTTTTTTTTCCCAGTACTGAGGAGGTGAACCCAAGCCCTCACACACACTATTTCACACTGAGCTGCACCTGTCCCTTTTCCTTTTTTTTATTTTTGAGACAGGGTCTTGCTAAGTTGTACAGGCTGCCCCGGGTCTCCAACCTGTGATTCTCCTGTCTCAGCCTCCTAAGTAGATGGGATTAGAAGCATACACCATGGTACCTGGCTCTTACTGCTTGTCTTTTCTTATTGACTTGTTGCAGCTCTTTGTTTAGAAATGAACCTAGCTTGTTGCTATGTATTATTTTCTCCCCTACACCCTGGTATCAACTGACCTTTAAACTTTGCTTATGTTATTTGTTTCATTCTTATGTAGTCAAGTCTGTCAATATTTTTCTTTATAGTTTCTTGTTTCCCCCACTCTACTACAAAGGTACATTTACTCTTTCACAGTTTAGGATATTTATTTATTTATTTATTTATTTATTTATTTATTTATTGCAGTATTGGGGATTGAACGCAGGGCTTTGTGCATGCTAGGCCAGACATGTGCTAGGCAAGTTCTTTACCAATGATCTACATCTTCACATCTTGGTTTTGTTTCTATGTTTAGATCTTTATATATAGCATGAAGGAAGGATCCAGCTTTTCTATTTTCTGGGGAGATAACCCATCTCCTCATATTTATTAATGGCCCAGCCTCTCCCCTACTGATATACAATTCAACATGCCCCATTCTAGACTATTTTGTTGTTGGTTAATTGTCTATTCCTGTGTTAGTTCCCCATTTTTAATTATTTTCACTTTATTCAGCATTTTGATTTGGACAGAACAAGTCCAACCCAGCCTCCAACCCAACTACTCTTTTTCAAAACTATTTTGATTATTCTAGCCCATTCTTTTAGAATCAAATTTCATTGCAGTTCCTTTTTGTATTTATAATAGAATTATGCTGACTCCAGAGATTATTTGGATGAAGAATTGCAATACTGAGTCTTCCTATCTAGGAATATGGATTTTCCAACCTATTTATTCAGGCCTTCTTTTTTATCCTCTGGCAAGTTTTACAGCTTTCCTTAGATATGTCTTCCACATTAATTTCAAGGTGGGTTGCATAATTACACACAGCCTTATAAGTTAGGGAGCAGTCTGCAATCATTAAACAATTTCTGCAAAAAAGTACAATACAAAGAGTACACACCATGATGGTGAAGAGAGGCCTCAGTAAGGGGAAGATATGGGTCCAAAGCTTGGCTCTGCTATGCAGAGCTGCACACTTTGGGCAAATATCTAAACCCTCCAGCCTCATTTTTTCTCACCTATAAAATGAATTACAAGGACTTCTTTTGGGAATGTAGGTTGGTGCAGCCACTATGGAAATCAATATGGAGGTTCCTCAAAAAACTGAAAGATAGAACTACCACAGGACCCAGATATACTATTCTTGGGTATATCCAAAGGAATGTAAATCAACATACTATCGAGATCCCTGATCACCCACGTTTACTGTGGCACTTTTCAAAATAGCCAAGATACGGAATCAACCTAGGTGTCCAAAAACAGATGAGTGGAAAAGGAAAATGTGGCATATATACACTATGGAGTTTTATTCAGCCATAAAGAAGGTTGAAATTATGACATTTGCTGAAAAATGGATGGAACTAGAGATCATCATTTTAGTGAAATAAGCCAGACCTGGAAAGACAAACATCGCATGATTTCTCTCATATGTGGATGTTCAACCTCAATGTATATTTAATATTAAAATATACAGGTCATGAAAGTAGAAGGGAGCCTACGTAGGGGGAGAAAGGGGACTAATGAGAAGGAGAAGGCAATAAGGAAGCATAATGGGGGGGAAAGGAAGAGAAATATCACATTTTGCCCTTAAGACAAAATTTTCATTTATATATATATGATACACACACACACACACACACACACATACACATACACAAGACGTGCAACTAGAAGGGAAACTATGGGTGAGGTGGAAGGGGATGGGAGGAGGGAGTCAAGACAGGGAAGTGAGGGAGGTGAGCATGAGCAGTGGGCAATGATATACACATATAGAAATGTTATAATGAAACCTATTAAATTGTACACTAAAAGATTACCACAGGAAAAAAAAAATAGGACATTTTAGAGCTGAGCTATTCAATTTAGTACCCTTTAGCCATACGTGGGCACTTAAATTTAGGTTAGTTTTAGCAAATCAAAATTTAAAATTCAGCTCTGGATGCACTAGCCACACTTTAGATGCTCTGTAGCCACATGTGGCTAGTGCCTTCTGTACTGTACGGTGCAGGCGGACAGCATTTCCATCTTTGCAGAAAGTTCTATTCAATATTGCTGGCTTAGAGGATCAAATGATAAAAAGCATGAAAAGGCTTAGCAGAGATCTAGCAAGCAGCAAGTGCTCAATCCTCATTGGCAGAAATGATTAACAATAATGAACCCATATTCTTCATCCAATCAATAGCATAGCATTTGGCTAAATGTAAGTTCAGGTGCAAACACATGTTGCTCTTTTCTCTGAGTAACTAATATTCTGTTCACTTGCAAGTGGTTCCAAAACCTACTCTTTTTTTTTTTTTTTTTTTTTGCAGTACTTGAGGGTTGAACTTAGGGCTTCGCAAATATTTTGCACGTGCTCTACCGCTGGGCTGTACCCTGAATCCAGTTTTCATTTTTTATCTTGAGACAGGGTCTCACTAAATTATACAAGCTGCCTCTGGCCTCAAACCTGTGATCCTCCTGGGTCTGCCTCCTGAGTCACTGGGATTACAGGTGTGTACTACCTTGCCTGGCCCCAAAGCCTACTATTTAGACATTCTTTCACAGCAAGCATGTTGGAAAAGAATTTCCATCATCTCAGAGTACAAAATCCCGAATCAATGCCACACCCTACTTGCTGGGATTACAGGTGTGCCACGGCACCTGGCTCGCATGGCTTTCTCAGAAGCCACCTGACTATTCACCTCGGTCTGTCCTCCAAGAAACAGCTAGAAAAAAAAAAGAACAGATTTTGTTTTGTTTTGTTTTGTTGAGATGAGGTCTTGCTATGCAGCCCAGGATGGCCTTGAACTCATGATTCTCCTGCCTCACTGCCGAGCCCTATGATTATAGGCCTGGCTGAAAGGAGCAAGAAGAAGGCAAAGAATGTCCATGAATTGATGGTGCAAGAACTTGAGCAGTTATGTCAACACCTTGAGCTCATATTTTGGGAGTTGGTCAGCAAAACATGGCACCAAGGTAAATAAGCACAGTACTCTCCCTTGGCCCCAGAGAGGCCTGGCCGGTTACCACTTCCCACACCAACAGGACCAATGGAGGTTGAAGGGGCAGCAGCTGAGGAAAGCAAACATCGCATCAATGAGGATCCCAGAGCGACAGAACTAACAGGTCCGAGTATAACGAACACCACTCAGCATGGAGGCACAAAGACCATCTTTTATGCCACATTGTTGTTAGGTGCCATCGAGTTGTGTCTGTCTCATAGCAACCCTCATAGGGTTTTTCAATGGCTGATTATTTCAGGATTGCCTCACGAGTGGATTGCCATGTCCTTCTCCCTTTTTTGCCATGCTGGGATCAAACCTGGGACCTCAGAGACTGCAGAGCAGCACTCTACTAACTGAGCTAAATCCCAGCCTTTTATGCCCCATTCCTCAGACTGTATTCTGCACCTGCTGGTGGTGCTAATACCAGCTACATTCAGAGCTATCATTTACTGAGCATTTATTACATACACTAGGAAGGTGGCAGAGTGTTTAAGTGATGTGGGTTTTGCATCCCGACAACCTGGTTCGGATGCTGACTCTGCTACTCACTTCCTGTGTAACTGCAGGCAAGTCACTTAACCTCTCTAAACTCAGTTTCCTCTTCTGTAAAATGGGTGTAGAAATAGTGGCCTCCCTAGAGGCTGTCATAGGGGTTCAGATAACAGTAACACTATATTGATCTAAGTGCAAAATACCTCATCACCATTTAAGAAGTGTTAGTAGCTATCACGATGCTGATGGTGACAGTGCGTTTCAGAAACAATGCTTACTTTAATCATCACAGCGTTCCTGTAAAGTAGGTCACAAAGCCAGTAAAAGACATAGGCAGATTTTAAACCTAGGTCTTTCCATCAAACCTGGGTTTGAGATCCATGAATGAATCATGTATGTAAGATATCAGACTGGTTACAGCCCTTTCTAACAGGTTTTAGGAGAACCAAAAGAAAAGAAAACCACAGTGCCCTCTCAGACCAGCATGGAAATGCAAATAAGAACTCTGTGTCTTCGTAGCTCTTTCTTGGAGGACAGACCAAGGAGAATGGCCCAGTGGCTTCTGAGAAAGCCATGTGAGCCAGGTACCGTGGCACACCTGTAATCCCAGCAACCAGGGATGTGGAGGCAGGAGGATTGAGCGTTCAAGGCCAGAGGCAGCCTGTGCAATGTAGCGAGACCCTGACACAAGATAAAATATTTTTCAAAGGGGGCTGGGGGTGCATCTCAGTGGCAGAGCATTTGTGAAGTAAGTGCAAGGCCCTGAGTTCAACCTTCCAATACTGGAAGATAAAAACAAGCCGTGTGACTCTCCCTCCTCCTGCCCCGTGCTAGTCTCCCTAGTGACGAGGACGTGTCTTGCTTGGTTAGAATAAGCCACAGCTGCTCCAGGAGCAGTGCCCTACTTCTGGGAAGAAATTCACCCTGCTGCTCAGGCGCTAAGTGCTCAAGGGTTTCCTTTCTGTCTCTGCAGGTCTTGGAGAAGGCAGTTAGTTTCTGAGTCAGCGAGAATATACAGCAGGGCTTAGCAAGCCATTGCCAGGGGGCGGCCTTCTATTTTTGCAAATAAAGTTTTATTGGAACATGACGACTTGTTTATGTAATCATCTATAGCTGCTTTTGTGCTATGACGACAGATCTGAGTAAACAGAGACAATAAGGCCTGCAGATCCTAAAATCTGAACTACCCAGCTGTATAGAAAAGGGTTGCTGACTCCTGGCTAAAGCCTTCAGCAGAGGTGGCAAGTAACGCACACTTGGGACAGTTGGCTGAGGAGATGTCTCTTCTCAAAGCTCAGTTCAGCTGTGGCCAGCAGGGGTGGTTCAAGCCTTGAAGAGTCATGTAGTTCAACAAATAGTATTGTGCCTGCAAACCATGTATGTGGACCTAGGTTACTCTGATACCAAACAAACAAACAAAAAACCCTTAAATTCTAGTTGTTGTTGTTGTTGTTGTTGTTGTTGTTGTTGTTGTTAGGTGCCGTCAAGTCGAGTCCGACTCATAGAGACCCTATTCTAGTGGCAAAGATAAACTATGTACAAATATATAATAGGGTTTCAGGGAGTAATAAGTGCTACTAGAAAACAAAGTAGGGTATGGGGGCCTGTGATCAGGCCATGTGAGCCAGAGAAGATCTCTCCAAAGAAAAGACTGTTGAAGGGGGAAGAGTTTTCTAGTTTGGGAACAGGAAGTGCAAATGTCCTGAGTCAGGAGCACCAGCTGACGAGTCCAGAATGGCTGAAGCTCAGGGAGCAAGGACGTGAGGGGTGGGAGATGAGGTCAGGAAGGGGCCAATCAGATACATCCACAAAAGCTGTGGTAGCGACTTCATTACCAGTATGGTGGGAAGCTGCCTGAGGGTTAAAACCAGGGCGGTAACAGGATCACATGTGTGCCCCAGGACTGCTGCATCTCTGTGATGGAGGTGAGAGAGGCTGGCGGGAGGCTCCCAGCAGCAGTAATGGTGGGCAGTAATGAAACCAGGGCTGGCTGAGGTGCGGAGGAAGCAGGAGGGGTCAGATTCAGGATCTGAAGGTGGTGTCCAGGATTATTAACATGTTAGAGGTGGGGGTATCAGAAGAAAGGAGGTGCCAATGAATAGTCTAAAGTTCTGGGTTAGGTGACCCATACTAGGTTCAAAAAACCCAATCAGCATCTAAGTGTACACACCAAGGACGTGGCTGTAGAAATGGGGCTGGGACTCGAGGAGGGGCCAGTGCCATCAGCTCTGAGATGGCACTGAAGGCTGGGGAGGGGGCTGAGGTCATCTTGGCAGAGCACAAAGAGGAGGCGCTGTGCGCTGAGCTGCTGGGCCTCCACCTGGAGACCAGGGGTCCTCGCCCAAGTGTCTCCACAGAATCATTTGGGGAACTTGAGAAAAATAATGATGCCCAGGCCCCTCCCCACACCAACTGAGTCAGACACTCTGGAGGCAGGGCCCAGGAATCAGCTTTTCTTTCAATCCTCCCAGATGATTCTAGGTCCAGCTGGTGCAGCTGCAGGACCCCTGGACCACGTGCTCCCCAGAGGGCAAGTGAAGGAAGTTTCCTGAGGGAGGATGGGATTGGGTCACTGGGGTCATGGCAGCCAGGGACATAAAAAGGAGGTACTGGGGACCTTGAAAACAACGGAAGTGAGGGGCAGAGACAGTAGCCTGACGAGAGTTCATGGGGTTGGGGCCCTAAGCTTACGTGGACTGAGTTTCAAGTGAACAAGGCATTTTAAGAAATGACACCAATGAAGCAACTGGAAAGTGAAAGCTAAGCTATTTGGTATTAA